>JAQQPU010017420.1:0-18686 GCA_029168905.1 Artemia sp. Kazakhstan ARC1039
ATATGCTGATATTTATTCATTAAAATGTTAATAATATTTGATTTACTAAAGTTTTAAAAGTGAAAAGATTTTTTTCTAGTTCTACTACTACTCTTACTGTTGCTCCAATTACTACTTCTATCACAACTACTTGTAAGGTTAAAGCATAAAGATGAAAATTTCAAAAAGTATATAAATATATAGGTTATCAAAACAGTAAATCGACAATGTCTTAACAATGGCTAATTGTATTAACTTGAGTGGTAATACTCCTGCTGTGACTACTATTACAACTATACCTACGGTTGAGAAGGTGAAATTTTCATAAAATATTACTGAAAATTTCTGTTGCACGGATCCGTATGCAGGTTGTCAAAAGGACATATCAGTAATATCTTAGGAACCATTTTGTGTGTGAAATTAAAATTTACAACTCCTGTTGTGGGGGATATTGAACTAACAAAAAGACAATATTTGCATTATAATACTACTGCTTTGACTCCTACAACTACTACTACTACTGCTATTATTGTTATTACTGCTACTAAAGCTGATACTACTGCTATCAACTCTACACCTACTGCTACTACTATAACTACTGGTGCTATTGCTACTGCTAATAAGCCAAAGGGTAATAAGGTAATTTTATAGGCAATATTGTAACTGTACTGAAATAAATCGAAACACACTATGACCACATCGGTCGTCAAGAGGTCGTATCAGCAATGCTTTACGACCGTTGGTGATATTAAATTAAGAATTGTAGCGCGTCTTGAAGAGGATGATGAAAAAAGGTGCCATGTGCATACTGCTACTAATGCTACTACTGCTATTACAACTATCGCTACTATACAAGCTAAGGCTATTAAGATAAGATAAGATTTATTCTTCATTAGATACACATACAATATTACATGTTATTATTCCCCCAAAGGCTCATTGGCCTGTACAAATATTCAAGGAACACTTAAGTGGATGCTGTGCTAAATCAAAATGAATTATGATCATGTAGATTTTAAAGGGTGACAAAGCAATATCAGAATAATTGCTTACATTGTTTAGTTAAATATTTTAACTTAAGTTGTGACGGATTTTTAACTAGCCAGAATATACTATGTGTATACTTTGGAACTACTTTTAAGATTACTGTAACTAATAGCACTAAGAGCATTAAGTTGAAAATGTTTAAGAAACGTTTCAATTAAACGAAAAAACTATACGTATGCAAGTAATTAAAGGGCATATAAGCAATATCATAGGCAAAAATGCTTTATCTTAGCTAGCAATATCATTTATGAAGGAGCTAATTTGATTGGAAATTCAAAGTTCTAGCACCCTTTTAAGAGTCAAAATGAGTGGAAGGCAATCAGCCCTCCTCTTTAGTTCATGATTTTAGCGAATATAGAATATAATTTGCAATTTACTGAATTTTTTTAATGTTACCACTTTTATAACTTTAATAAATCAAATATTATTAAAATTTGAAGGAACAAATATCAGCACACGTTTATATGCACATACATTTGTATTATTTCTTTTCAGTAAAGTGAAAATTCTATTCTTGCCATGGGAAGGCATAGGGGTTTTGAGCCCTACTCATGTTAATTTCTGCTCCTTTTGGGTTTGATGTATTCATTGTAATTTCTGTTCGTTTTGGGTTTCGTTTATTTATCGATGCTGATTTATGGTAGTTTTACGCTTGGTAGATTATTTGATTCTATTTTTGCTCATTATTGGTGTAATGAAGTTATGTACTTTTCTTTGAAAACTTATTTTGTGGAAAAAGTTTTTCGTTAATAATAGAGAAACGGCAGCTAGTTTGATACAGAGTGTGGAATTGGCTCAAAACCAATGTGTAGTTCAAAGGTCAAAAAGGTGAACATTCTGTTGTAGGACAGAGGGTTCGAGTTCAAGTTTTATTTATCATAGGCAGCGCATTAGCACTGCCTAAGCAAAGAGCGATGATGCAAAATATACTATTTATTTATTTTTGTTTGTTTTTTTAACCAGGGCACTTCGCATAGAAGGAGTAGTCGTACAAACTTCGAAAGGAGATCATTCGATTGAAAACTGAAAGGGCGAGTGTTTTTTTTAATAGTCAAAAGTTATTGGAGGGCTAAGTCTCCCGCCCCTCAAAACGCTCATCATTTCACCCGAACACATCCAATAAAAATATTAGTATAGCGATCTTGTTCAATGTAGTTGAAAAGTTGAACAATTATGTCTTTGAAAATGAGAACCCCCTCTCCACAACCCTCAGCGCAAGGTTTGTAATTAAAGCCCTGGGGGCGTGTAAGGTTTTTGTAGAAAGGGGGATCATTGAACTGGAAATCAGAATTTTAAGTGCCCTTTTCAAAAGTTAAAGTGATCGGAGGGCAGCTACACGCTCCCCCCCCCCTCCGCACATCTTATTTTCCCGAAATGCATCTGATAGAACTTTTGAGATAGCCATTTGTTCTAAACAAATAGTCAAAAGATCATAGGCGGCTCAATGGTACTCCCTAAGTAAAGAGCAAAGTGGGCACAATAGTTTTTTTGTTTTTGTTTTTTAGGCCAGGGCACTTCGTATAGAAGGAGTTGTCACAGAAACTTCGAACTCATTCGATTGGAAATTGCAAGTTATGCTGCCCTTTCTAATAGTCAAAAGTGATTGGAGGGTAACCAACCCGCCTCCTCTACAACAATCATTTCCCCAATTACATCCAATCAAAATTTTGCTATAGCCATTTTGTTCAACGTAAGTGAAAGGTCCAGTAAATATATCTTTGAAGATTAAACCCAACACCAGAGCCCAGAGGGCAAGAGATGTAAGTTATGCCTCGGAGGCATAAAGTAAGTTTTTTTGTAAGATAAACTTATAAAAAGGTTTTATAAAAATAAGGTGCTTATGAAAAGGGTGGTCGCATAAGCTTTGGAGGGGGCTCATTGGATTGCAAATTGAAAGTTCTAGTACCATTTTTATTAGTTAAAAGTGATTGGAGGGCAATCACAGCCCTCCCCCTCTCCTTCGCCCATTAGATCCGCAAACACATTGAATAAAAACTTTGAGATAGCCATTGTGTTAGGCATATTTGAAAAGTCCAGTAGTTATGTATTTGGGGATGACACCCCCCCCCCCCCCAGGGCCCTCAGGGCAGGGACTATAAGTTATATTGGTTGACCATTGTTAACATTCAAGGTTTTTTATGGAAATGGTGGTACTATAAACTACGGATGTTGCTCATCCTATTAGAAATCAGCAATTCTAGTGTTGTTTTTAAGAGTCAGAACGGTTACGAGGGCAACAGGTCCCACCCCTCGTTATCTTTTCTCCAAATACATTCAACAAAAATTTTGAGATAGCCATTTGGTTTGAAATAGGCTTAATATTATATAAAAAAAGCCTTTGGGGTTGAAATAGCCCCTCAGAACCTGGGGACAATGGTTGTCAGTTGTGCCCCGGAGGCATATAAGGCTTTTATGGATTGGGTGGGCGTAAAAACTTTTCATAGGGCTCATTTCATTGGAAATTGGAAGTAATAGTGCTCTTTTTAAAGTCAAAGCAAATTGAGGGAAAGCTTCCCCTCCCACGACCACTATTTTCAAAAACAAAAACTCCAATGAAAATCTTGAGACTTCTACTTTCTTCAGCATTGTCTAAAGATCCTGCAATTATGCCTTTGGGGACGTCTACCCCTCACAGCCGCCAGAACAACGGCTGTAAGTTAGGCAATTCGTTCCCTGATTACATATATTCTATGTTATTGAAAAAACTATGCATGGGTACTTTCCCATTATTGGGCATTTCTAAAAAGTCAAGTTTGGTTAATGCTAATGAAATAGAATAAAATAGGATAAATATATAATATTTTATAAACAAATTTGGGCTATATAATTGCACAATAGAGGGATGGGGTTATAGCATTGCATATATTAAATACGTAACCTAACCTAAACTAACCTAGGTACCTCCCCCCCCCCCTAAACCCCAAGAAACAATAGTTTAAATATCGTATACGCAATGAAAACCAAGCTGTGGATTGCATTACTCTGAAGCGGTGTCTTGAATTAACCCGTCAAAAACGGGTTTTCGTGACTGGTTTCCTTGTAAATGCCCATATAATGGAAAGTACCGTATGTATGTTTGACCTTTACTTTCCGAAAAGACAAAGGACATTCAGGTGAACCTTTCATAGAAGGTTGATGATAGTGTTGAACTAAATCAAAACACGCTATATATATATATATGGGCTGTCAAAAGGGTGTAAATTAAATCCAGAATGACTGAGTATATTAATTTGGAACTTTCAGGAAATGACAAGGAAGAAGATCAATCGACCAAAATGGCAATATTTACACGCTACTGCCACAATACAACAACTACTACTGATTCCACTACTATTACTACAATGACAGTATTACATCTAAAAGATTGAGGGGAAATTGAACTAAATCATAAGACACTAATTGCATGCACATTGTCAAAATAGCTTATCTGAAGAAAGGATTTAGGAAAATGCTTAAAGGGGTCAAAAAATTGACCAAAAGATAATATGTGCATGCTACTATTGATGCTCCTACATGCAAAGATATGACCATTAAGATGAAAATCACAAAAGTACATAATTATTCAGGCTATCAAAAGGATATATCAGTAATGTCATAGCAACAGCTATTTGTATTAATTTAAAAAATCTAGGACTTGCTGAGAATGATATTCAAATCAGCAAAAGAAAATACATATAAGAATTATACTACCGCTTTTGTTGTACGTGTCGGGTAATGACGATAAAGGTATTAATGTGAAACTTTTAAGGGAACGTTTAGGGGGAGTCTCAAAACTATATGCATGTAGGTTTTCAAAAGGACATATAAGCAATATCATTGGTGGTCCCGATCTATAATAGCTAAAAACATCATTCAAACTTTTAAAGGAGCTAATTCGATTAAGGATTTAAAGTTCTAGTGCCCTTTTTAAGAGTAAAAAGAGATTGGAGGGCAAGCAGCCTTCCTCCCAAGCCTATTCATTTTTCAAACACATTCAACCAAAATTTGAGACAGCCATTTTGTTCAGCATAGTAGAAAAATCCATTAGCTACGTCTCTGGAGATATTGGGTATGTCAACCCCCCACAGGTACGTAATTGGCCCATTATGCTTTAAACCACGTGTTTTTATTAAAATAAATCAAAAAGCACTTTGTGTATGGTAGCCAATAAGAAAACTCAGCAATATATCTAGAATTACTGGGGTACTTATTGGAAACTTTCGGGGCTACAACTATTATTAATTCTGTTCTTACAATTTAAATAAATCAAAAGAGTGTAAGTGTATCCACGTTGTCAAAGAGCATAGACAGATTTACTTGTGAATAATGTCAAGTTCTATTTTTCAGATCAACTTCAGGAGGTATAAAACCTAAATTAAATAATGCTATTTGTGTCAGGATTAAAAATTGTTGAAAAAGTTTCTCCAACAAACGTAGCAAGCCAAACTATGCATTGTTTAAGACAAAAAAAAAAACGAAACGATTTAAAATATTACTTTTCCTTGGAAAAGACTATGTCAATGAAAAGGAAAACAAAAAATAAATAAATAATTATTTAGCACAAAACGAGTTTTTTAAAGAAAAGTAAAGAGCTCTACTAAGCCAAATAGGAGCGGAAATGAAGTTAAATAATCTTCCAAGGAAAAAAACTACCACGAATAATTATCAATGAATAAATGAAACCCAAAACAAACAGAAACTACCATAAATAGCCAAATTGAACTTAAAATGAGCGAAAATTAAAATGAGTAGGAATGACAACCTCCATGCCTTCTCAAGACCAGGAAATTATTTGCACTTGAATCTCCAATGCTGCATTAGAGTCTAATGCAGAATTAAAAATAGAAAAAAAATGTTTTTCACAGAAACAGGGCCTGACAAACAGCAAAAAATATTTTTGCCTGGCCACTTTCTATGGAGAGGTAGTCTTTGGGAGGGCCTAGTTGTAGCATATACTGAAAATTTTAGTGGCCTTTTTAAGGGCCAAAAGTAATTTGAGGTCAACCGGTCACCCTCATACACCTTTTTTATAGCTGGGTCATGAGCCACATTTGAATTTCCGTTATTGCATTTCCAGGCTAATGGAAAGCTAGTGACCTAGTAAAGAAGGGGTGGGGCTGTTTATTTGAAAACATCTTCGGCTTTGGATAGTTTTATTCATAGAGATAGTCTAGGTTAGATTTTAGTCTAAATGTTCGCCCTTGTCTTAGGTAATTGTTGAACTTAGCAATATTGATTTAAAACTCAGGAGGGATATTTCAAAAACCTATCCCACCCCTTCCTCCTTAGGTCAATGACTTTCCAATTGCCTGGACACGCTTCAACAAAAACCAAAATTTGGCTCATATCCGGACCAAACCAGTTAAACCTGCCAATAAAACCACATTGCACAGGAGTTTAGTGCCAAAATTCAAATGCCCTGCCCAATTTGGTTAACTGGTTCATGTAGTACTTTTAAGCAGGATTTTATAATGATGGTTGCAGTAACAGCTGTGACCTAGCAAAGGGCGAACCATAAGCCATAATAAACAAAAGTTTAAAAAAGTGTTTTGAAAAAAAACTGTCTGGTGAGAATGTTTTTTTGCTTAATGTAATGTAAACTATTATACAGGCTTAACTATATAGTTTATACAAATAAAATGCAACTATAAATTTGATCTTTCTATGGTTTAAAGTCTGTTGCAAAAACTTTAGGGCGTAAGATCCTAGGTCTTCAGTCCTTACTAGAAACCCCTAGAAAATGGTGGCAGATAATTTTTTCCCGGAAGGCTATGATTTATCTCCTTTTTTCTTTTTTTCTTCTTCAGAGACTATCATAACAAACCGGTGGTCGTAGACGTAGACTTGCAGAAAGGGAGGTACTTTATGCATGGGTACCATAGATATACATAACTGTTTCCAAATTTTCCCCCAGGGATGATCGTACCAAACAATTGTCATGGAATACTAGGACAGGGATCGTTTGAGCACAAATTACATTATTTAGAGCTGTTTATAGAAACACAAGAGATCACTCCCGAGCATATTTCAATTTTCTATCTTTTTGTGTCACAAGAAGTTACATTTTCCTCAAAAAGAACTAAAATGACGGAGCATGTAAATTCTAAGATAATCAATCAATTTTACATACTCCGAAATACCGGAACCGGAGGTTTTAAGCCCCTCCCTTTGAGATACATGGAAAATTACTTTTTTGCTCGGTGGTGTATCCCCTTTTTTCCTGTCAGGGCTAACAGGCTACCGAGAGTTCGTAAGAAGCAATTTAATGGCATTTAACAAACTATAACTCAAATCAACAGTTTTTTTTAATTCATGTCAATAGCACCACTATACGGTACAACAGGGCACCAAAAATAAGAATACACAGGATTTGTTGCCTCTAGGCCCTGCCCCCCACATTATTCGCACATGTTATACGGATTTAAATGAAAATTTGTTTTTGATTATTGTCGGCACAGAATTTCTTTAGTATGGGCACTCATTGAAGGTAGAATCCCCTAACAGTGAAAAAATATTTTCAGGGCGAAGTAAAAATTAAATTTACATTATACTTTTAAGCAGCTTGAGAGACTGCTCAGGATACTTTTAAACATGTTGAAAATTGTAGGGCTTTGTAGTCTAGTTGTACGTAAATTAAACAATATTTGATAAGATGCTCCCTGATTAGTTATTTTTTATTATTTTGTTTGTTGCAATGGTTCGGTGACATTTTTCATAGTAAACATTGTAGCCTATCATATGCGTTACTGTGCCAAAGACAAAAGAATGAAGGGGGACCCCCTGAGAGCAGCATTTTTCGGGCAGATCCTCTCCTAAAATTTAATAAGTCACTTCCTGAAAAAACTTATTTCAGTACATGATTCCCTTCTTTAAAATTTAATGGATGTCTTTTTTCGGTGGGATTCTTATTTTGAAGCACTTTTAGATAAACGTGAAATTTTCAAACAGTTCGTGGTAACGAACTGTAAGTTTTGATACTAATAGATACATCAAAAGAATCAAATATTAATGCTGATTTCAAATATATAAGTTCCATCAAGTTTAGTCTTACCCATGGAAAGTTACGCGCCTGAGAAAATTTGGTTGATTTTCGAAAAAAGGGGGAAAGACCCCCTAAAAGTTATAGAACCTTAATGAAAATCACACCATCATATTCAGCGTATAAGAGAACCCTACTGTAGAGGTTTCAAGCACCTATCTACAAAAATGTGGAATTTTGCATTTTTTGCCAGAAGAAAGATCACGGTTGCGTGTTTGTTTGTTTTTTTTCGTTTGTTTTTTTGTGCTTTTTTTCCCCCAGGGGTGATCGTGTCAACCCAGTGGTCCTAGAATATCGTGGGAGTGTTCATTGGAAAGGAAATTAAAAGTTATAGTGCCTTTTTTAAGTGACCAAAAAATGGAGGGCAACTAGGCCCCCTTCTACGCTCATTGTTTTCCCAAAGTCACCCGATCAAAATTTTGAGATAACCATTTTGTTCAGCATGGTCGAAAATATGATAATTATGTGTTTTAGGATGACTCAATTCCCCGAAGTCCCCGGGGGGAGTGCTGAAAGTTATGAACTTTACCCAATGTTAACATATAGTATGGGTTATTGGGAAGTATACAGACGTTTTCAGGGGGGATTTTTTCTGGTAAGTGGGGGGTGGGTGGGTCGGGGGTTATATGGGAGTATCTTTCCATGAAGGAAGTTTTCATGGGGGAAGGGACATCGCTATGAAGGGGGCGCCGGATTTCCCATCATTATTAAAGAAAAAGATCAGAAATTAAATTAAAAAAAAAGTTTCAACTGAAAGTAAGGAGCAACATCAAAACTTAAAACGAACAGAAAATATTACGTATATGATTGGGTTCACCCCCTAGTCAATACCTCGCTCTTTAAGCCAAATATTTTTTAGTACTTTCATAAGAGCTATTTATTCTAATTAACGGCCTTTGTGATTAAGGGGTCATTTTTAAAGAATTGGACCAAAATTCGAACTTTAGCTTAAAGAGCAAGGTATTGACTAGGGGGTGAACCCCCTAATATACGTATTAAAAATCTATGAATATAGAAGTTCGTTACGTAAGTTAATTCGTAAGTTGCGTATGTTTATTACTAATAAAAACGTTCATAAATAAAATTAAACAAGTTTCGAGAAAGCCATTTAACAAATAAAAGTAAAATTAATATGCAAAATTTGTTCTAATTATTCATGTAAGGTGAGCCAATATCAAAACCTGCATTAATTCAAAAACGTTCAAAAATTAAATTAAAAAAAACAAGTTTTTTTAACTGTAAGTAAGGAACGACGTTAAAACTTAAAACGAACAGAAATTATTCCGTATATGAAAGGGGCTGTCTCCTCCTCAACGCCTTGGTCTTTACACTAAAGTTTTTTATTTAAAAAAAATAGAATTCACAGAAAGTCAAACTTTAGCGTAAAGAGCGAGGCGTTGAGGAGGGGACAGCCCCTTTCATATAGGGAATAATTTCTGTTCGTTTTAAGTTTTAACGTCGTTCCTTACTTTCAGTTAAAAAAAACTTATTTTTTATTTTATTTAATACTGTAAAGACCAGGGCAGCAAGCACCCCTCATATCAAACACCTCATGGTAACGAACTTTAAGTAAGGAGCAACTCGGGTTAATAGTCACAGAAACTCTAAGATACGGAATTTTAACATCAATCGATACACCAAAAGAATTAGCTTATTATGCTGATTCCAAATATATAAAATTCATTAAGTTTAGTGTTACTCATCGAAAGTTACGACCCTGAGAAGATTTGCCTGATTTTTTAAATAGGAAGGAAACATCCCCTAAAATTAAAGTAATCTTCACAAAAGTTACACCATCAGATTCAGAGTACCAGGGATCCCTAATGTAGAAGCTTTAAGCTCCTATTTCAAAAATGTGGAATTTAGCTATTTTTGCCAGAAGACAAATCACGGATGCATGTTTTTTTTTTTTTTTTCACGAGTGATTGTATCGAAATGATGGTCCTAGAAGATCGGAAAATGGTGTTTCTGAATTGAAAAGGTTTTAGCACCCATTTTAAGTGACCAAAAAGATTGGAGGGCAACTGAGCTCCCTCCCACGCCCATTGTTTCCCCAAATAACCTGATGAAATTTTTGAGAAAGCCATTCTGTTCTATGTCATTGAAAGATCAAGTAATTATGTCTTTAGGTGTAAAAAGCCCCTCCCTTTATAGTCCGTGGAGACAGACCTATAAGTTATGAAATTCAGTCATTGAATCATACCGACATTTTTTAAGCAAATTGGTTTATAACTGACCCTAGACAAAGTTAGTTTGTCAATACCATGAGTAATATGAGCGTTCACAACGTGCTTTTATTTTTTTTTTTTTGGCGTAAAATTAATTTTGAACAATTTTTTTTTTTTTCTTTCTTTTAAAAAAAAAAAAAAAAAAAAAAAAATCCTTACTTCTTCTTATCAATGCTGTGTTACCGGCATTTTTTGGGGAGAAGGGGTTATGTGTGGGGAGGATTTCTATAGGGAGAATCTTCCTTCGGGAGGGAAATACCTGGGGGGGGGGTAAATATTCCAGGGGAAACATTACACCGGGGGGATTTGACTATACGAAATTCTTTTTAATTGTCTCACATTCTCTTTGCCAAATTTTTCATGTGGTGATGTTTTGGGGGAATTACCCAGGGGCTATTTTCCACGTGTTTTGATTTCCAGGAAATAATTTCCACGGAAGGGGCCATTACTTAATTTTAATAATTAATCAATTTTAAAATTAATTTTAAGCAAATTGGTTTAAAACTGACCCTAGACAAAGTTAGTCTATCAATACCATGAGTGATAAGAGCGTACACAACGTGCTTTTACTTATTATTTTCTTAAGGCGTAAAATTAATTTTGAGCAATTGTGCTGTTTTTTCTTGCTTCTCTTGTATTTCCTTGCTTCTTCGTATCGTCTTGCGCAACAGCTGTGTTACACTCGTAAAGGCAATTTAATTTTATTTTAAGTTTAGTGTTACTCATCGAAAGTTACGAGCCTGAGAATATTTGTTTGATTTTTTGAACAGGGAGGAAACATCCCCTAAAATTAAAGGAATCTGAATTAAAATAATAACATCAGATTCAGCGTACCAGGGAACTTTAATGTAGATGTTTTAAGCTCCTATCTGCAATTAAATAAAAAAAAAACTCTTTTAACTGAGCGACATTGAAACTTAAGACGAACAGAAATCATTTCGTATATGAAAGGGACTGTCCCCGCCTCAACGCCTCGCTCTTTAAGCTAAAGTTTTTTATTGTTTAAAAAAAAAGCTGTGAGACAGTCAAACTTTAGCGTAAAGAGCGAGGCGTTGAGGAGGGGACAGCCCCTTTCATACGGAATCATTACTGTTCGTTTTAAGTTTTAATGTCGCTTCTTACTTTCAGTTAAAAAAAAAATTCTTTTTTTTATTTAATTTCTGAGTGTTTTTGAACTAATGCAGCTTTGCTCACCGTAAATGAATAAATAAAACGAAATTTGCATTTTTTTTTTTTTTTTTTTTTTTTGCTTAATGGCTTTCTCGAAGTTTTGATCTGACGTAACTTACGTAACGAACTCGTATATTTTTATTACGTATATTAGGAGGTTCGTCCTAGTCAATACCTCGCTGTTTAAGCTAAAGTTCAAATTTGTTCCGATTCTTTAAGAAATGACCCCTTAATCACAAAGGCCGTTAATTAGAATAGATAGCTTTGATGAATTTACAAAAGAAACTTTACCGTAAAGAGCGAGGTAATGACTGGGGGGGAGAACCCATCTATATACGAAATAATTACTGTTTTTTAGTTTTAATAATGCTCCTTACTTTCAGTTCAAATTTTTTTTGTATTTAATTTCTGATCGTTTTTTTAAATAATGCTTGGAAATCCGGCGCCCCCTTCATAGTAATATCCCTTCCCCAATGAAAACTTCCCGCATTGAAAGATCCTCCCACGTAACCCCCGAACCCCCAACCCCCACCCCCAACTACCAGAGAAAATTCCTCCTGAAAACTTCTGTTATACTTCCCAATAACCAATACTGTATGTAAACTTTGGGCAAAGTTCATACCTTACAGACCTTCCCCCGGGGACTGTGGGGGATTAAGTTATCCTCAAAAACATAGTTATTGTATTTTTCGACCATGCTGAACAAAATGGTTACCTCAAAATTTTGATCGGGTTACTTTGGAAAAACATGAGTTCGGGAGGGGGCCTAGTTGCCCTCCATTGTTTGTTCACTTAAAAAAGAGCCCTAGAACTTTTAATTTCCGTTCGAATGAGCCCTCTTGAGACAGTCTAGGACCACTAGGTCAATACGATCACCCCCTGGAAAAAAATAAAATAAACACGCATCCGTGATCTTTTTTCTGGCAAAAAAATACAAAATTCCACATTTTTGCAGATAGGAGCTTGAAACTTCTATAATAGGGTTCTCTGATACGCTGAATCTGATGATGTGATTTTCATTAAAGTTCTATGACTTATAGGGAGTGTTTCTCTCTTTTTTCGAAAATAATGCAAGTTTTCTCAGGTGCGTTACTTTTGATGGGTAAAACTAAACTTGATGAAACTTATGTATTTGAAATCATCATAAAAATCTGATTCTTTTGATACATGTATTGGTATCAAAATTCTGTTTTTTAGAGTTTAGGTTACTATTGAGCCGGGTCACGCCTTACTTACAGTTCGTTAGCACGAGCTGTTTGAAAATGTGGAATTTTGCTATTTTTGCCAGAAGACAAATCACGGATGCATCTTTATTTTTTTTTTTTTTACCACGAGTGATTGTATTGAAATAATGGTTCAAGAAGATCGGGAGAGGGTGCTTTCGAATTAAAATATAAAGTTCTAGCACTCTTTTTAAGTGACCAAAAAATTTGGAGGGCAACTGGGCCCCCTCCCATGCCCATTGTTTCTCTAAATTACCTGATGAAAATTTTGAGATAGCCATTCTGTTCAATGTAGTTGAAAGATCAAGTAATTATGTCCTTAGGTGTAAAAAGCCCCCCACGGTCCGTGGGGAGAGCCTGTAGGTTATAAAATTCACTCATTGAGGTATACCGACGTTTTTGTCGGAAGTATACCGACATTTTTGTGGGGAAAGGTTATGTGTGGGTGGATTTCTATAGGGAGAATCTTCCTTGGGGAGAGAAATACCTGAGGAGTCAGGGAGGGGGGGGGTGAATATTCCAGAGTAAACGTTACACTGGTGGGGGGGGGTGTGACTGAATTACTACACGAAATTCTTTTTAATTGTCTCACATTCTCTTTGCCAAATTTTTGCATGTGGAGATGTTCGGGGGGAATTACCCAGGGACTTTTTTTCCGCGTGTTTTGACTTCCAGTAAATAATGTCCACGGAAGGGGGCATTTCTTGAGCAATCGAGAAACTCATCAAACATTAAAGTCTGATTCAAATGAAAGAATGCTAAGGAGAATTTTTCAGGGTGAAGCGTCCGCAAGTAATTTTACAGGGAGGGGGATTCTCAGCAAGGATGGAGCTGTCTAGAGGGAATTTGGCGGAGGGGTGCACTTTACGTCGGAGGATATTTCTACGGAGGAGTTCTCTATGAGGGGAGTGGTATATTTCTTAAAGGGTGAGCCAAATTTTCCGGTATTATTTGAAAAAAAACAGAAATTGTTTCATATACTCCTCCTCAATAGGTTGCTCTTTACGTTAAAGTTTGACTGTTTGTCTCAATTGTTTAAGAGTGTCTACTGAGACACAGGGGCCGTTTAACTGGAATGGGAAGCTTTTTAAAAGTGCTAACAGCTTAAGCTAAAGCTACGGTTGGGTTTTCAGGCAACTCCTCTAATCTAAACAAGGTCTAAAGAATGAACGGGCCTCTTTTTTCTGGCTTATTTGACTCTAAACCTACATAGGAGCCCTCGTTGTTGTGTTTTTTTTGTTTTTTTTGTTTTTTTTGATGCTTTGTATTCTCTTTTCTCATTCAGGCAAATATTTGAGAAATGGAGCTTTGAAGTTCTTTTGAGTGTATTTTAGACGCACTGACTAAACGAACCTTTTTTCTTCAGAGAAATGGCAACTTTAAAATCATTTATGCCTCTACCTACTCAATCCCCCCTCTCCGAAAGAAACAAACAAAGAAGATGCAAGAGAACTTCTAAAAATTGGGGTTTTTGGTCAACCATCTAGGGCCAAACAGTCTTTACAAAGCACATCAAAAATCTTTTTATGTGCATTTTTGTTACTTTTTTACGAGTCGGACATAAACTTCGGGGGGGGGGGGTTAAAACCTGGTACAAACACCCCTGGATGCGGTCTTGATCTCAAGATTGAAGATTATTTTAATAAAAACAGCTTTCATAATTTTGGCCTAGGTTGCAACTAAATCACGTTATTTTTTACAGCATCAATAAATTACAAGATAAATAAATTAAAAAAAAAATCTGCTGTTTTACTCTTTTCGAGATTTATTATATGCATGTAATATGCAACCTTCTGAATAACGTTAACCGATAAAGATATGCAAGCACTTACTACTGCTGACAATAAATCCTGTAGTCTATTCTTAGGGTCTTGTCCTGCTTTTGGACGTATTAAAACATATACATTTTTCAGTCCTGGACAGCTTCGAAGTAGCTTTTCAATCAAAATCTTTCCAAAAAATCCAGTACCTCCAGTAACAAATACAGATCGATCCTGATAAAAATTGACAATTTCAGATGCCATGTTCTCTTTCAAGCTTATTTCAAGACTGTTTTCTAAGCATAGAATTGAATTTTTGTAGTTATAAGATAAATGCTTGATCTTACGGGGTCAATCACTTCTCTCGGTAAATTCCCGAAAAGCATAAAGAATTTCGATGCTTGATTTCAGCATTTTTACCCAGCGGGTCATAGGTTCCTACTTACTACTTCAATACGCTTAGGATTACGTCAAATCAAACCTGAATATATTTGCTATTATACGAGCAGTGTTGTCATAACAGTAACAAATGCACTGTCTGGTATATTCATGTTATGTCTCTATATCTCTATAATGTATTTTTAAAATTTATTCATTTTCTATTTTGTTGCAACAAAGAATTTATATTCAGTATTTTTCAGTTCTCCACTTCCTGTCGACGAAATTAATATCAGCCATTTTATTAACCCACTTCCCCCACCAAGGATAGACAAATGCCGCGTTCAATGCAGCCTACTGTGATTAATTTGAAGTACTTATTGAACGAACAGCTGTAAATGAAAGACAAAAACCACATTAAAAATATATTCTAAATTATTATTCCATCGGAAAGGATTAGGTCCTTTCGTTTTGTTTCATTTATCAGTCCTGGTTGAACTTATAGGAAGTAATGATTCATGGACTGCTTTAAAATTTTAGCTTTAAAGATCATACTTTATTGTAAGTCTTATTCTTTGTATATGAGTATGTTGTTGGGGACAGCTCTTGGAAATACAACCAAATTCAACAAATTTCACTGTTATGGAAACCCCAAATTGTTTTACCTGTTGTTTGTTTTTATTAATAGGGTAACTTTGAAGCGTTGAGAAATTTGACTATTAATCTCTTAACATATTTCTTTCGATTCTATTACCAATCGACTTTTCAGCAAGTTTACATTAATTGGAAGAAATTGCTAAACCTTTGAAAAGAAACGGTTCATAAAACATTAAATAAAAACAGTTTTTTTTTTTTAATGAAGGTAAAGAGGCACAAAAAAACTGAAAAAGAACTGAAATCATAGCGTATAAAACGGAGGTTGCCTTTTTCCTCATCCCTCTCTCTTCATGCTGAGCTTTAATTTCGGAACGACTGGAGAGACTTTGTCGACACCCTACGCACCACCAAAGGCTGGGGAGGAACTAACGTCTAAGAGTAAGTTTAGTACCTTTCAAAAAAGTCAAAAGTAAAATATAGGGCAAGCTGGCAATCTTTAGGTGGGTTTTGAACTAAACCAAAACACACTAGGGATATAAAGGTTTTCAAAAGGGCATAACAGATGAGTGCTTCAACAGTTGCGAGCCTTTTCCTTGGCATATTCTTCCTATCATTCATATTCGCATTCTAACGATTCTATCGTCTTCTTCTTCTCGGGTGTGTGTGATAAAGACTATACAGTTACGACAGACTACCCCAGGTTAACTCTCCGGCCAGTTGTGACAATTTTCGCTTTCACAAAAGTAAGAAACATACACTTACGATAAAGTTGAATTATGTATTTGCTCAGCCGGGAGGCATCGTACAACGAAACACCAGTAGAAAACTCGTAAAAAATAACGCTGATAGGGGTCATAGCTTAATTTTGACTAGGGGTGTCAGTTACGTGCTTTCACATTCTTGTCAGAATGTCAGTATTCTTGCTTTCACAAGGCGGTCCCATAATTTTTAGTCATCGGTATTTTTGCTGTATTTTGACATATTAAATATAAAAAAAAGTTGTTTTTTTCAACTGAAAGTAAGGAGCAACATAAAAATTAAAAAGAACAGAAATCATTATATATATAAGGGGGGTTGCCCCCCCCCCCATCAATACCTCACTCTTTACCCTAAAGTTCGAATTCTGTCCCAATTCTTTAAGAATGACTTCTGATTAACGATGGTCTTTTAATTAGAATAAATAGCTCTTTTGAAAGTACTAAAAAAAACTTTAGCGTAAAGAGTGAGGTATTAACGAGGAGGTGACCCCCCTCATATACGAAATCATTTCTCTTCGTTTTAAGTTTTAATGTTGCTCCTTGCTTTCAGTTGAAAAACTTGTATTTTTATTTAATTTCTGATCGTCTTTTAAATAATACAGGAAAATCTGGCTCTCCCTCCATATAACATTCCCTCCCCCATGAAACATTCATCCACGGAAAGATCATCCCATTTAACCCCCCCCCCCACCACCACAACTAGAAAAATCCCCCCTAGAATGTATACTTCCCAATAACCAATACTATATGTAAACAACGGGCAAAGTTCAAAACTTGCAGCCCTTCCCCTGGGGTCTGTGGAGGGTTAAGTCGTCCTTAAAGACATGGTTATTAAGTTTTTCGACTATGCTGAACAAAATGGCTATATCAACGTTTTGATTGGGTGAATTTGGGGAAACCATAAGCGTGGGAGTGGGGCTATCTGTCCTCCAACATTTTGGTCACTTAAAAAGGGCATTAGAACTTCTGAATTCCAATCAAATGAGCCCTCTCCCGATCTCCTACGATGACTAGTTCAATACGGTTATCCCTGGAAAAAAAAATAAATAAAGACGCATCCGTGATCTTTCTTCTGGCAAAAAATGCAAAATTCCACATATTTGTACTTAGGAGCTTGAAACCTCTACAGTACGGTTCTCTGATATGCTGAATCTGATTGAGTGGTTTTCAATGAGATCACTTGATTTTGTGGGGGTGTTTACCCCCTTTTTCAAATATCGGACAAATTTTCTCAGGCTCGTAACTCTTGAGTGGTACCATTAAATTTTAGGAATTCTACATATTTTGAATAAGCATCAAAATTCAATTCTTTTGATATATCTATTATTATCAAGACTCTGTTTCTTAGAGTTTCTGTTACTATTGAGCCACATCGCTCCTTACTTATAGTTTGTTACCACGAACTGTTCGAAATTGTTATTTTAAGGCAAACTTTTGAAGAAATTTGGACCTTACGATGGGGCGATTTCTATTTTTCTATCTCTACCATTCCATCTCTACTTCCTTGCAATAAAATTCAGTTCGAATTTTCTAGATTTTAGTTTCTTTTTAATAGGGATCATGATAGAGATCAAAGGGCCAAGAGTCACGGTCCTCCTCCTTAAAAAGGAAATCAATTTTCCTTCAACCTCCTTAAAAAGGAATTTCAATTTAACCTCTCATGATTTTCATGACAAAAACTTACCTTTTCATTATCATCATTATCCAACTGTATCATGTTTATTCATATTTATTCAAAAGGCTAGCAGGCAAATCAAATGAAAAAGAGAAGAAGCTAGGGGTGAAAACTTGGGTAGATAAGCCCCGCCCTTTACTACACGTAGTCTAGTTCATTTCAAATGTGTGAGAATTCGGCCCTAAAAACCGGCTAATCTCCTAAAATCGCCATCAGTGAAAAAGCTGCAAATCGAACTATAAGATCAAAGATTCACTTTTAAAAAGAACTGACGATAGTTAGAGGCATTTGATAACCATACTGTATATACAGGGGAAAAGGGCACACTAACCACTCTCCGGGCATCTTTTAGATGTCAGATTCTAAATTACCACCAGCAGCTCTTATTTTCAGTCTTGGTGGTTGTACAACGGTATCAAACAGACGGTGGTAACGAACTGTAAGTAACAAGCGACTCGACTCAATAGTAGCTAAACTCTAAAAAACAGAATTGTGACAACAATAGATACATCCAAAGAGCTGGCTTTTTATGATGACTCCAAATATATAAAATTCATTAAACTTTACCCATCACGGGCCTGAGGAAATTCACCTCATTTTCGAAAAGGGGAGAAAAATAACTCAAAAACGTCAAGAGATCTTAATGAAAATCACGCCATTAGATTCAACATTGATATGTTGATATGACAACCCTACTTTAGAGGTTTCAAGCTCCTATCTACAAATCGTGGAATTTTGTAATTTTTGCCAGAAGAAAGATCACGAATTATTTGTGTTGTGAAGTGAATCATTAAATTAGCCTAGATATTAGTTTTGCAAGCTAATGTTGAAGTGAATCAATAAATTAGGCTAG
>JAQQPU010017421.1:0-17447 GCA_029168905.1 Artemia sp. Kazakhstan ARC1039
AAAATTTTTATTGGATGTGTTTGGGGGAATGACGGGTGTGGGGGGGGTCTAGTTGCCCTCCAATAACTTTCGACTATTAAAAAGGGCACTAGCCCTTTGAATTTTCAATCGAATGAGCCTGTTTTGATGTTTCTAAGACAACGCCTTCTATAAAAACTTTATATGCCCCCAGGGCATAACTCAAAACCCTTGCCCTGAGGGTTGTGGGGGATTGTCCTCCTCAAAAAGGCATTTTCTATCTGGAAATCAGCTATGCTGACAAAAGGCCTACCTCAATATTTTGATCAGATGTGTTTTGGGGAATGATGGGCGTGGGAGGGGGGGGGGCTAGGTGCCCTCAAATCACTTTCGACTATTAATAAGGGCACTAGCCCTTTGAATTTCCAATCAGAGGAGCCTGTTTTGAAGTTTCTACGACAACGCCATCTATAAAAACCTTATATGCCCCCATGGCTTAACTTAAAACCCTTGCCCTGAGGGTTGTGGGGAGTGTTCTCCTCAAAACATATTTTCTGTCTTGAAATCAACTGCGCTGAACAAAATAGCTATTTCACAATTTTGATTGGATGTGTTTGGGGGAATGATGGGCGTGGGGGGGTCTATTTGCACTCCAATCACTTTCGACTACTAAAAATGGCACTAGCCATTTGAATTTCCAATCGAATGAGCCTGTTTTGAAGTTTCTACGACAACGCCTTCTATAAAAACCTTATATGCCCCCATGGCTTAACTTAAAACCCTTGCCCTTAGGGTTGTGGGGAGTGTTCTCCTCAAAACATATATTCTGTCTTGAAATCAACTGCGCTGAATAAAATAGCTATCTCACAATTTTGATTAGATGTGTTTGGGGGAATGATGGGCGTGGGGGGTCTATTTGCACTCCAATCACTTTCGACTATTAAAAATGGCACTAGCCATTTGAATTTCCAATCGAATGAGACTGTTTTGAAGTTTCTACGACAACGCCTTCTATAAAAACCCTATAGGCCCCAAGGCCATAACTGAAAACTGTTGCCCTGAGGGTTGTGGGGGATTGTCCTCCTCAAAAACATATTTTCTATCTGGAAATCAGCTACGCTGACAAAATGCCTATCTCAAATTTTGATTGAATGTGTTTGGGGGAATGGGAAATTTGGGGGGGCGGCTAGTTGCCTTCCAATCACTTTCGACTATTAAAAAGGGTACTAGCCCTTTGAATTTCCAATCGAGTGAGCCTTTTTTGAATATTCTACGACAACATCTTCTATAAAAACCTTATATGCCCCCAGTGCATAACTTAAAACCCTTGCCCTGAGGGTTGTGGGGGATTCTCCTCCTCAAAAACACATTTTCTATCTTAAAATCAAATACGCTGAACAAAATGGCTATCTTAAAATTTTGGTTGGATGTGCTTGGGGCAATGATGGGTATGGGGGGGGCTAGTTGCCCTCCAATCCCTTTCGACTATTAAAATGGCACTAGCCCTTTGAATTTCGAATCAGATGAGCCTGTTTTGAAGTTTCTACAACAACGCCTTCTATAAAAACCTTATATGCCCCCAGAGCATAACTTATAACCCTTGCCCAGAGGGTTATGGGGGAGTTTCCTCCTCAAAAACATATTTTATATCTGGAAATCAGCTATGCTGACAAAGTCCCTACCTCAATATTTTGATCATATGTGTTTTGGGGAATGATGGGTGCGGGGAGGGCTAGGTGCCCTCCAATCACTTTCGACTATTAAAAAGGGCACTAGCCCTTTGAATTTTCAATTGAATGAGCCTGTTTTGAAGTTTCTAAGACAACGCCTTCTATAAAAACTATATATGCCCCCAGGGCATAACTTAAAACCATTGCCCTGAGGGTTGTGGGGGATTGTCCTCCTCAAAAAGATATTTTATATCTGGAAATCAGCTATGCTGACAAAGTCCCTACCTCAATATTTTGATCATATGTGTTTTGGGGAATGATGGGTGCGGGGAGGGCTAGGTCCCCTCAAATCACTTTTGACTATTAAAAAGGGCACTAGCCCTTTGAATTTTCATTCAAATGAGTCTGTTTTGAAGTTTCTACGACAACACCTTCTATAAAAAACCTTATATGCCCCCAGGGCATAACTTAAAACCCTTGCCCTGAGGGTTGTGGGGGAGTCTCCTCCTCAAAAACATATTTTCTATCTTGAAATCAACTGCCCTGAAAAATATGGCTATCTTACACTTTTGATTGGATGTGTTTAGGGGAATGATGGGCGTGGGGGGGGCTAGTTGCCCTCCAATCGCTTTCGAATATTAAAAAGGGCACTAGTCCTTTGAATTTCCAATCGAATGAGCCTGTTTTGAAGTTTCTACGACAAAGCCTTCAATAAAAACCTTATATTCCCCCAGGGCCTAACTTAAAACCCTTGCCCTGGGGTTGTGGGGGAGTGTTCTGCTCAAAAACATATTTTCTATTTGGAAATCAACTACGCTGAACAAAATAGTTATCTCACAATTTTGATTGGATGCGTTTGGGGGAATTATGGGCGTGAGGGGGGGACTAGTTGCCCTCCAATCACTTTCGACTATTAAAAAGTGCACTAGAACTCTCGATTTCTAATCGAATGAACCCCTTTTGAAGTCTCTACGACAAACCCTTCTATATGAAGTGCTCTGCTTTAAAGAAAAAAAAATAAACTGTTCATTGTGTCAACATTGATCTTATGTGCCCTCAGGGCATAACTTACAACCCTTGCCCCGAGGTTGTGGGGGAGTGTCCTCCTCAAAAGGATATTTTCTATCTGGAAATCAACTACGCTGAACAAAATGGCTATCTCAAAATTTTGATTGGATGGGTTTGGGGTAAATATGGGCGTGGGGGGGGGCTAGTTGCCCTACAATCACTTTCGACTATTTAAAAGGGCACTAGCCACTCCAATTTCTAATTGAATGATCCCTTTTCAAAATTTTTAAGGCAACTCCTTCGATACGAAGTGCCCGGGTATGGAGAAAAAAAACAAAAAAAAACACATTGTGTCTACATCGTTCTTTACTTAGGCAGCACTAGCGTGCTGCCTATGATTGACTTAGTAATTCCTATCTGTCTTCTTCCTTTAATTGACACAGTACTTGCTCTTTTCTTAGATTGACACAGTAATTTCCTATCGGTCTGTTCTCTTAGATTAACACAGTAATGTCCTTTCTGTATGCTCTCTTAGATTTTCACAGCAATGTCCTATCAGCCCGCTTCCTTAGATTGACACAGTCTAAGAAAAAGATAGATGTCTAAGATAGATGTCCTATCTGCCTATTACCTTAGATTAACACAGTAATGTTCTATCTGCCTACTACCTGATATTGACACTATACTACTGACGTGGGAGCCAATGGCCGAGTGTCAGATGGTGGAGTCAGGAAGAACACGTTGCTTTGCCGCAAGTTGTCTGAGAACCAACTTAACGAGCATAATCCGCGTGAGTTACCAGGTACTGATGAAAAGCTTTTCGTCAAGGGGTTTCCAGCTGAATTAGACTAATTTTGATGCTCTGAGTCCGAAAATGGTCTTGGTTTTTCTCAATCAGGTCAGAATTTTTTATTACAGAAATTTTAAAAAAATCAATTTTGAGTAAAAAAAAACAAATTTCAGTGGATCATCAGCTGAGAAACCCCTGACGATTCTTTCCGTTTTCTTCAAGAAATAACCGTAATCATATTCAAATTTAATTATTATTGCTCCGTCCAAATTATAAGCGTAATTCATAATCAGAGGCAACGCTACAGCGCTGCCTATAGTAAACGCCATACGGCTCCAATGTTTTATCATTATTATTATTGTTTTTGTCAGAGGCACTTCATATGGAAGGGGTCGTCGCAGAAACTTCAAAAGGGGCTCATTCGATTGGAAATACAGAGTTATGGTGCCCTTTTTAATAGTCGAAAGTGATTGGAGGGCAACTAGCCCCCCTCCCCACGCCCATCATTCCCCCAAACAGATCCAATCAAAATTTTGAGACAGCTATTTTGTTCAGCATTGTTGATTTCCAGATAGAAAATATGTTTTTGTGGAAGACACTCCCCCGCATCCCTCAAGGCAAGGGTTTTAAGTTATTCCCTGGGAGCATGTAAGGTTCCTATAGAAGGCGTTGTCGTAGAAGCTTCAGAAAAAGTTCATTCAATTGGAAATTCAAAGGGCTAATGCCCCTTTTAATGGTCGAAAGTGATTGGAGGGCAACTAACCACACTCTCGCGCCCACCTTTTCCCCAAACACATCAAACCAAAATTTTGAGATAGCCATTTTATTAAACGTAGTTTTAAGTTCTGGAAAATAGATCTTTGAGGATGACAACTCCCCCATATCCCTCAGTGCAAGGGTTGTGAGTTATGCCCTGGGGGCATATATGGTTTTTTATAGACAACGTTTTCGTAGACTCCACAAAGGGCTCATTTGATTGGAAATTTAAATGGCTAGTTCCCTTTATAATAGTCGAGAGTGATTATAAGGCACCTGACACCCCTTCCACGCCCATCATTTCCCCAAACACATCCAATCAAAATTTTGATATAGCAATTTTGTTCAACGTAGTTGAAAGTTCTGGAAATTATATGTTTGAGCAGGACACTCCCCCCACAGTCTTCAGGGACAAGGGTTATAAGTTATGCCCTGAGGGCATTTATGGTTCTTGTGAAAGAAATACTTGTGAAGGAAATTGAAAGTTCTAGTTCACTTTTTAAGCGTCAAAAGATATTGGAGGGTAACCAGCTCCTCCTAACAAACCCTTTTTTCCCAAATGCATCCAATACAAATTTTAAGATAGCCATTTTGTTAAAAATAGGTCAAAGATCATATAACAAAAATTCCGGTGTCGACACGAACCCCCAGGGCCCTGGGGCAGGCGTTGTAAGTTATGCCCTGGGGGCATATATGGGTCTTGTGGAAGGGATGCTCGTATTAATTTCAAAGAGGGCTCATTTGATTGTAAATTGAAGGTTCTAGTTCACTTTTCAAGAGTCAAAAGAGATTGAAGGACACCTAGCCCCCCCACCCATCCATGCCCTTTTTTCCTTAAACCCATCCGATAAGAACTTTGAGATAGTTTTTTTTAATAGTTCAAAGACCATATAACGAAAACTCAGGGTTCAACACAGCCCCCCAGGGCCCGAGGGCAGGTGTTGTAAGTTAAGCCCTGGGGGAATATATGGCTCTTGTTGAAGGGATGCTCGTAAAAAATTCAGAGATGGCTCATTTGATTGGAAATTGAAAGTTCTAGTTCAGTTTTTAGAGTCAAAAGAGATTGGAGGGCAACTACTCCTCCCCCCCTCCCACGCCCCTTTTTCCCCAAATGCATTCAATAAAAATTTTGGGATAGCCATTAAGCTAAATATTGCTCAAGGGTCAGATAACAAAAACTCAGGTGTCGTCACAACCCCCTAGGGCTCGGGGGCAGGTGTTGTAAGTTATGCCCTGGGGCATATATTGTTCGTATGAAAGGGATGCTCATATAAACTTCAGAGAGGGCTCATTTGATTGGATATTTAAAATTTGAGCTCACTTTTTAATAGTCAAAAGAGATCTAAGGGCAGCTAGCCCCCCCCCCCCAACGCCTTCTTTTTCAAAACCCATCTGATAATAATTTTGAGATAGACTTTTGTTAAAAATAGTTAAAAGGTCGGATAAGAAAAAATCCGGTGTCAATAAAACCCCCCAGGGCACAGGGGAAGGCGTTCTAAGTTATGCCCTAAGGGCATGTATGATTCTTATGAAAGAGAGGCACGTATAAACTTCATAGAGGGCTCATTTGATTGGAAATTGAAAGTTCTAGTTCATTTTTTAAGAGTCAAGAGAGTAAAACTTGCCCCCCCACGCTCTTTTTTCCCAAAACCCGTCCACTACAAATTTTGAGATAGTCAGTGTTTTGCTAATTGTTCAAAAATTAGATAACAAAAACTCTCCCCAGAGCCCGGGGGAAAGGCGTTGTAAGTTTTGTCCTGGGGGCGTATATGGTTCTTTTGAAAGGGATGCTCGTATATGAACGTTCGGATGAACGTTTTAGTTCAATTTTTAAGAGTCAAAAGATATCTGAGGGCAACTAGCCCCCCCCCCCCACACACACACCTTTTTTTCCCCAGGCCCATGTGATAAAATTTTTATAATAGCCATTTTATTAAAAATAGTTCAAAGGTCAGATAAGTAAAATTCCTGTGTCGACGGAACCCGCCAGGGTCCGGAGGCAGGCGTTATGAGTAATGCTCTAGGGACATATATAGTTCTTATGGAAGGGATGTTTTTATAAACTTCAGAGAGGGCTCATTTGATTGGAAATTGAAAGTTCTTGTTCACTTTATGAGTCAAAAGAGATCCGAGGGCAGCTAGCCCCCCCCCCGCCTTCTTTTTCAAAACCCATCAGATTAAAATTTTGAGATAAACATTTTGTTGAAAATAGTTCAAAGTTCTGATAACAAAAAGCTCCGGTGTCGACACAGCCCCCCGGGACCCGGGGGTAGGCGTTATTATTTATGCCCTGGGGGCTTATATGGTTGTTATGAAAGGGATGCTCGTATAAACTTCCTAGAGGGCTCATTTGATTGGAAATTGAATGCTGTAATTTACTTTTTAAGAGTCAAAAGTGATTGGAGGGCAGTTAGCCTCCCCCCACACTCCATTTATTTTTTCCCCAGATGCACTTCATTTAGGAGGGGTCGTCATATAAACTTCAAAGGAGGCTCATTCGATTGGAAATCAAGAGTTCTAGTGCCCTTATTACGAGTCAAAAGTGATCAGAGGGCAACTTCTCCCTCCCCCAAGCCCTTTTTCTCAAAATACATCTGATAGAAAATTTGAGGTAGCCCTTTTGTTAAAAATAGTTCAAAGATCATATAACAAAAACTCCTTTACGTGTGGCCATTCATTTAAAATATTTAAAAGGTCAGATAAGAAAAACTCCTTTGTCGACACAACCCCCGCAGGGCCGTGGCAGGCGTTGTAAGTATTGCTCTGGGGGCATATATGGCTCTTATGGAATGTATGCTCATATAAACTTCAGAGAGCGTTCATTTGAATGGAAATCAAAAAGTTGTCGTTCATTTTCTCAGAGTGAAAAAAGATCGGAGGGCAACTAACCCATCCCACCCTCCACGTCTCTGGGTGTATCGGATGGATAAACCCATCCGATAAAAATTTCAGGTGACCATTTTATTAAAAAGAGTTCAACCATCAGATATTAAAACCCCAGGGTCGACACAACCCCCAGGGCCCAGGGACAGGCGTTATAAGTTATACTCTGAGAATATTTATAGTTCTTATAGAAGGGATACTCGTATAAACTTCAGAGAGGGCGCATTTCATTGAAAATAAAAAGTTCTAGTTCACTTTTAAAGAGTCAAAAGAGATTGAAGCTTAATCTAGTCCCCACGCCCTTTTTCCCCAAACCCATCCGATAAAAATTTTGAGATAGCAAATTTTTTTTCAAAATAGTTCAAACATCAGATAATAAAAATTCCGAGGTTGACACAAACCCATTTTTTCACTTTGATATTGTTACTTTGATATCAGTTTTGATACTTTGGTGAATATTTGAACTTTTTTAGTTTGATTTTGAAATAAGGAATTTTTAAAAACTTGAAATTTTTTGCAATCAAAAACGAACAAAATTAATTAAAAGATACTTTCCGAAAAGTAAGTTTTTCAAAAAAAGTAAAGGCCATATAAACTTAAGCTCAGCAGATACAAATACCTTTTAAAACTCAAACTCAAAACGACCAGAAATTACTGTTAAAGAATAAATGAAACCCAAAATAAACAGAAATTAAATAAACAATCATAGCAAAAACATACAACAAGTAATAATATAAATGAATAAATAGATCTGAAAGCAAGTAATGATTAGATTGAATATGAAAATCAAGCTCAAGACGAAAAAAATATTTTCTTATTGAAGTACAACTGAAACTTAAAACGAACAGAAATTAAATAAACAATCAATGCAAACAAACATACAATAGATATTAATGTAAATTAATAAACAAATGAAACTTAAATTGAATATGCAAATCGAGCTTGAAACGAAAAAAAAATCACCACAAACAAGAGTTTGGGTATCACCTCCTTCTTTCACTGTAAAAGTCTAAAACTTACTGCGTCATTAGCGTTTTACTGAAAACTATATGCGTCTTGAACAGTCTTGGAAAGTATAAACGACATCAAATTGAATATTTGATATATAATTATATTAATTGTTCAAAGATTCATCAGTTCAAGAATTCATTTCACTGTAATTGTATTTTTATTTTCAATGCTCTAAGAACTGGAAAAGAAAAATATTTGCAATACAATCCGTTTTTAGTTAAGCGCCAATGACGCAGTAGGCTTTGGTTTTTATTTACAGTTAGGAAAGGAGGTAGTATCGAAACACTTGTTTGTAGTGAAACTATATTCGTCTTTAACAACTTTAAAAAGAGCTAATAAATTAAACTGAATATTTGATGTATAATCATATTAATTGCTGAAAGCTCATTAGTTCAAAACGTTGCTATAATTTTAATATTTATTTTCAGTTTTAAGTACAAAAGAAAATATTTGTCATAAAATTGGTTTTCTTCAGCGACCAGCAGTAGTCCACCACCATGACTTTATCCCATCTTCCCTGGTATCTCTCCTTCATTTGGCCTATTTCCTGGTGGAACCTTTCTCCCTGCTTGTCGCTCATCACCCCAAGGTTTTCAGGAAACTTCTCTATGTATAAGAACAGTAGGTACATCTTTATACTCATCAAACACCCGAGTTTTTGGAAGGTCTTTATCATACTACTGACGAGTATGGCGTGGTTTGCTGCCTTCGCGTTTTCCAAGAAGCTGTTCACCATCTGCATCTCCACATCTCCACTTACCGAACTCTAGCGTTTTCATTGAGTTTTCGAACTTTGTGTCCTATTGGAGCTGCCGTATCTGAGGGCCATCTAAAATGCCAACCTTCAGCTTCTCAATTGTCAGTCAAAAAAAGGCTCAGCGGTGGTAGATGAAGCACCTCCCATCCTTGTCCAGAACCCGCGTGAACTGCTTCATTAATCAAAGCTTCGTGTGTAGCGGTGGGATCAATATCTTCTGCCAGTCAACAAGAGGAACCCTAGTTACTAACTGCTCTGGCAACAGGCAACCCTTTCTTTCCATAGTTCTGGGATCTGTCTCGACTGTTCCATATACATATAAAGCATGGTTACTTCGTCCTGGACTACTGACCAAGTAGAAATTTCACAGATGATCCATTGTAGATGCTCATATTAGATTTTCTTAAGCACTTACTTGACTGCTTCATAATTTTTTTTAGAGTTGTGGAGTAAACAAGAGGGATTAAGGTGAATTGGTTCCCCTTGTGGAGGTGCAAACACTTCAAAGAGTGCTTATTGCTCTCAATAAATAGTCGCTAATCCCTTGGATAATACTGAGTAGCAATATGTTTAACAAGAAGACTGTAGACATCTCGGCAGTACACAAGGTCTTACTCATGGCAGAAGTACCCCATATAGTCCTCATGCCTTCTACGAAATAAATTGATATGTGCGTCTTCGCCAAATAGATTTTCTCTTTGAGTCTAGAGGCCAACAGCTCTGAGGAGGACTAAGACAAGTTGAGATACCGAACCAAATCTTTAATCTCAAATTGTGAAAAGGACTGAAGACTATTGAGGTAATTTTCTCAGACTCTTAGTCTATATTGAGATAGTATTAAACAAAAATAAAAAAAAGTCTTACATTGATTGGACTATTCATCACTATACCCTTGGATAATGTGTTTATATTGCTAAGTACACTGTTGTAAGAATCAAATCAACTTACGCCAGAGTTATATAATGAGTGAAAGTAACGGTAAATTGTATTTGATAATTAGATTAACCTATGTTATTAAAGATATAGAAAAAAAAGTATATGTCTTCTCTCATTTACAGACAAACATCCCGTTAAACAGTTATATTAATCGGATAACGTATTATCATTAATTCCCAGGCACATGTGTACTCCAAGTTGAAAAATGGTTTTAGATTGATAAAAAAAAACCTTTGAATAATACAGGTTTGTGTTGGGATATACATAAAGTCGAAAAGTAATGTTGAGAGAGGGGAGAAGATGTGTTTCAAAGGTTTTATTTTATCATTCCAACGGTCCCGGGGGGTGGAGCGGGGATGGGGTCCTAACCCCGGCTGGCTTTCGGCCCCGGGGTGGGGAGGTCCCGGTCCAGGCCGGCCTTCGGCCCTGGGGGGGGGGGGGGGGGGGGGGGTGTGACCGCTTTGGAGATGTAAGAAAAGGAATTTTCAGAAATATAGATACTGCTACTAACTCTTTCATGTGTACTCCAAGTTGAAAAATGGTTTTAAGAAAATATTGAGAAAGGAACGTGTGTTGATTTTTAAGTTAATCTAGACTAGGTTACGAGCGCGCAAGTAACCTAGTTTAAATTAGCTTAAAAATTTCAATGCACGTTCCTTTCTCAATATTTTCTTAAAACTATTTTTCAACTTGGAGTACACATGAAAGAGTTAGTAGTAGTATCTATATTTCTGAAAATTCCTTTTCTTACATCTCCACCGTGGTTGGGTAACCCCCCACCAGCCTAGGGCCGAAGGCCGACGGGGGCCGGGACTCCCCCATCCCCGGACCCAAAGGCCGGCAAGGGTCGGGACTCCCCCCACCCTACCCCCCGGGACCGTTGAAATGATAAAATAAAACCTTTGAAACACATCTTCTCCCCCCTCCCAACATTACTTTTCGACTTTATGTATATACCAACACAAACCTAAATTATTCAAAGGTTTTTTTTATGAATCTAAAACCATTTTTCAACTTGGAGTACACATGTACCTGGGAATTTTTGACAATATGTTATCCGATTAATGTAACCGTTTTAGGGTTTTTTGTGTGTAAATGAGAGAAGATATATATTTGTTTTTCTATTTCTTTAATAACAAAGGTTAATCTAATTATCGAATGCAATTTACCGTTACTTTCACTCATAATATAACTGTGGTGTAAGTTGACTTGATTCTTACAACAGTGTACTTAGCAATATTAACACATTATCCAAGGGTATAGTGATGAATAGTCCAATCGATGTAACACTTCTTTATTTTTGTTTAATACTATCTCAATATAGACTAAGAGTCTGAGAAAATTACCTCATTTCAGAAAAAAATGGGGGAAAGCACCCTCTAAAAGTCAAGGAATCTTAAAAGGGTTTAATTTTCTTTGGAAGTTCAACATTTGAATCAAGAGATGGTCGGTATCCAATATTATTTTGGACAGATGAAATATCTTATTCATCCCCCTCCCCCCAAAAAAAATGATAAACAACATTTTGTAGGGCGTCTTCAAACTATGAATAAAGTAGTTTCATTATTTTGGAAGTTTTAGATATTTCACCTTGCTGTCTTTGTGAACTTGACAGTCATGTATACTATCATGTGTCTTAGTACTTTGAAATACTGAAATTAGTACTGAGTACTGAAATTATTTTCTATAACAGCGAAACTATCATGTGTCTTGGTACTTTGAAATTATTTTCTATAACAGCGTAGATGTCGACCAAAAATGCAACCATCTTTTTCAATATGAAATTGAAAACATTTTGAAAATAAAGAAAACCTTAAAAAAAGAAGTAAACTGGCAAACAAAGTCAAAAAGAAGTCTCTTAGTTTGTCTGAGGCATGGGCCTTTGAACTATGCCGGACAAAAAATAACCAGTTGAAATTGTGTATAAATTCTTCATTTTCAGTCCTATTGCATAGGTAATGAAGGAACATTTAACATTTTTGTGTGGTTTCAAATGACAAACGCTCGTCTTTAAACCTGTGCTATAAACTGTACAAGGAAGCCAGATATTTCAATTTAAGAAGCTATTGCTTTTCTTTGGAAGTTCAACATTTTAATCATGAGATGATCGGTGTCCAAAATTATTTTGGACAGATGAAATAGCATATTCATTCCCCTCCCCCCGAAAAAAAGTAATAAGCAGCATTTGGTAGGCCGTCTTTAAACTATGAATAAAGTAATTTCACTATTTTTGAATTTTCAGATATTTCGCCATGCAGTCTTTATGAACTTGACAGTCATGTATACTATCATGTTTCTTAGTACTTTGAAATTATTTTGTATAATAGCCTAACTATCATGTGTCTTGGTACTTTGAAATTATTTTCTATAATAGCGTAGATGTCAACCAAAAATGCAACCATCTTTTTCAATATGAAATCGAAAACATTTTGAAACTAAAGAAAACCTTAAAAAAAGGTAAATTGGCAAACAAAGTCAAAGAGAAATCTCTTAGTTTGTCCGAGGTATGGGCCTTTCAACTATGCCGCACAAAAAAAAATAACCAGTTGAAACTGTATATAAATTCTTTATTTTCAGTCCTATTGCATAGGTAATGAAGGAACATTTAACATTTTCTTTTAATTTTGGGTGGTTTCACATGACAAACGCTCGTCTTTGAACCTGTGCTATAGACTGTACAAGGAAGCCAGATATTTCAATTTAAGATGCTGTTGCTTTTCTTTGGACGTTCAACATTTGAAGCATGAGATGGTCGTGTCCAAAATTATATAGGACAGATGAAATAGCTTATTCATCCCCCCTCCCCCCGAAAAAAAAATGACAAGCAGCATTTGTTAGGGCGTCTCCAAACTATGAATAAAGTAATTTCACTATATTTGAATTTTCAGATATTTCCTCTAAAAACGGAATTTTAATAACAATAGATACATAAAAATGATTGGCTTTGTGTGCTGATTCCAAAAGCGTGAGAGGGATTAGTTGTCCTTCAATCAGTGTCGAGTATTAAAAAAAAGTGTCTCTGATGTAACATTGACATGGGGGGGGGCTTAGGGAGTTACATTCAGAACTATCTAATGTCTAAATCATTTGCTGATTATTTTTATTTAATTGTGTAGAAAACATTAATAGAGTTATTGGAAATCATGCTTTAATCTATATTCCAGGAAGAAAACAGTCCAGCATTTTGGCTAGAATTTGGTGAACCTTCATACACAGAGAGGAGTTTGTCTTTTCCTCTTCGCTTCATTGAATTCTACGCGTATATAAGGGATAATATTGAGCGAGTATATAGTGTGAGTACGGATATACGTACACTACAAGAACTTTTAAAGGAAATTGTGAAACATAATAGCGATAATGGCTTGAATCATTATGTAAAAATAGTGAGAAAACCACGTTATTAATATTATTGTATTTTGAAAAAAAAAGTGTTTTGAAATAAGTTTTAAAAATTTTATTGAAAACGTTGATAGAGAGTTAATGAAAATCATGAAGTTAATAGCTAAAGTTATTATCAGAAGGCTCCTGCAAAAGTCGTAAAGTAATGTTGGGAGTGAAAAAAGATGAGTACTTTAACTTGTAAAACAGGTTAGGAGGAATATTCAGAAAAGAACTTGTTCTGAAATAATATAATAAAGCCTTTTGAAAAGTATTGCTTGGTGTTGGGGTATGCAAAAAGTCGTAAAGTAATGAAGGGAGTGAAAAAACATGAGTACTTCAACTTGTAAAACAGGTTTAGGAGGAATATTAAGAAAAGAAGTTGTTCTGAAATAATATTATAAAGCCTTTTGAAAAGTACTGCTTGGTGTTGGGGTATGCAAAAAGTCGTAAAGTAATGTTGGGATTGAAAAAAGATGAGTACTTCAATTTGTAAAACAGGTTTAGGAGGAATATTAAGAAAAGAACTTGTTCTGAAATAAAAAAATAAAGCCTATCGAAAAGTATTGCTTGGTGTTGGAGTATGCAAATAGTCGTAAAGTAATATTGGGAGTGAAAAAAGATGAGTACTTCAACTTGTAAAATGGGTTTAGGAGGAATATTAAGAAAAGAACTTGTACTGGAATAATATCATAAAGCATTTAAAAAGTATTTGCTTAGTGTTGGGGTATGCAAAAAGTCGTAGTAAAGTAATGTTGGGAGTGAAAAAAGATGAGTACTTCAATTTGTAAAACAGGTTTAGGAAGAATATTAGGAAAAGAACTTGTTCTGAAATAATATAATAAATCCTTTTGAAAAATATTTGCTTGGTGTTGGGGTAGGCAAAAAGTCCTAAAGTAATGTTGGGAGTGAAAAAAGATGAGTAATTTAACTTGTAAAATGGGTTTAGGAGGAATATTAAGAAAAGAACTTGTTCTGAAATAATATTATAAAGCCTTTTGAAAAGTATTGCTTGGTGTTGGGGTATGCAAAAAGTCGTAAAGTAATGTTGGAAGTGAAAAAAGATGAGTACTTTAACTTGTAAAACAGGTTTAGCAGGAATATTACGAAAAGAACTTGTTTTGAAATAATATTATATATGCTTTTGAAAAGTATTTGCTTGGTGTTGGGGTATGCAAAAAGTCGTAAAGTAATGTTGGGAGTGATAAAAGATGAGTACTTCAACTTGTAAAACGGGTTTAGGAGGAATATTTAGAAAAGAACTTATTCTGAAATAATATTATAAAGCCTTTTGAAAAGTATTTCTTGGTGTTAGGGTATGCAAAAAGTCGTAAAGTAATGTTGGGAGTGAAAAAAGATGAGTACTTCAATTTGTAAAACAGGTTTAGGAAGAATATTAAGAAAAGAACTTGTTCTGAAATAATATAATAAAGCCATTTGAAAAGTATTTCTTGGTGTTGGGGTATGCAAAAAGTCGTAAAGTAATGTTGGGAGTGAAGAAAGATGAGTAGTTCAACTTGTAAAACGGGTTTAGGAGGAATATTAAGAAAAGAACTATCGTTGATTTCGAAAATGAAATTACTTTATTAGAAAATCAAATATTATTAATAAAACCAGATATATTTTGAGCGTAGACGTTCTTATTTCCGAAAACTAAAACCCAACTCTATTAAAATAGTAAACATTATTAATAAAGGCACATGTATTTTAAACGTGGGTGTTCATATTTCTGAAAACTAAAACCCAACTGTATTAAAAATATACAAAAATGTATCCGATGAGGCCTTGGATCATCCATCACTTCCCAAAAAAATATTAAAGTTAGTCATGGGTTTCATACAACATACACCTATGAATAGCTATGAAACCTAGCTCAGAAAAGAGCGAAATAGTAAACCAAGTATCCCAAATGATAGGTTTCCGAAAACATGCACATACGAAAGGTTAGAAAATCTAGCTCAGGAAAGTCTAAAATAGCAAACTAGACATTCCAAATCATAAGTTTCATGCAACACACACCCATGAAAGGTTAAGAAACCTAGCTAAGAAAAGTCTAAAATAGTAAACCATACATTCCAAATCATAGATTTCAGACAAAACACATCTGCGACAGGCTAAGAAACCTAGGTTAGAAAAGTGTGAAATAGTAAACCAACCACCCCAAATCACATGTTTCAGACAACACACATCTACATACGCTAAGAAATCTAGCTTAAATTAGGACTTTTTATGCTTTAAGTATGTTTTATGTCATTCTAAGACATGCAGAAAAAAGTTGAAATAAAATTATCATGTTGAAAAATAAATCATGTAAAAATTTTTTGGAATGGGCCCAAAAAGTTGGAAGGAGGGGAGCCCCTTGGAGGTTGGGGAGAGGGGACCTTGGAGGTTGAGGTCCTTGATGATTAAGGTCATTGGTGGTTGCGGTCCTTGATGGTTCAAATCCATAATCGTCTCACTAATCCAATATTGTGTACTTGTCTATTATAGCGACCACAGCCGAGAATTAAAGCTATGTCAAGTCACATGTCTCAAACTGTTTCACCCCAAATAATCCCCGAAAATATCAATTAGTCTCTGACGTTTCCATTGTTCTGGCAACTATGCACAGATACATTTTAAACTTACCTTCCTCTCAGACTTACCTTAACAGTTACGCGCTTTTAACTCTTTTATCCCTTTCATACAATCCAATTAAAAATATGAATAATATCTAGCTTTGTTTCACCCCTATGAAAGTTCTACTTAAAAAATATTCGATAATCAGATAAGGGGATTTTATAAAAAATGTCCCATGGACAAATTGTGTCAGCAGATAATATGGTACTTTGATTACGACAAAGAAGTTACGTAAAATTCAATGCTGAAATTCCAGGGATTCTGCTCTGATGCCACTTCGCCCAGTATTTTCTAGCTCCCTGATTGGTTTAGAAAGAGGGTGTGGTCTTGTTCTCCTCGGATTGTAGCCCTCTGATTTGCTGTGATCTTGTTATCCTCGTTGTTATCCTCGTGTAGTAATGCCTTCTTCTACTAATATCAGTGGTGGTTGGGTGACAGGGAATATATTTCAGGAACACTTTCTTAGAAATAAGTTTATTTTTAACACTTTTAGGAAAAAACTCTCAAATAAAAAGAGCAATTAAATTGCATGTAAAATGAAACAAAATACAGTAAATTTTAAACGACAAGGATTCCTGGCAAAGGGATCAATTTATTTAATCAATGCTATATTTAATTATTATGCATTTAATCTTAAAAGAAAATAAAACTCAAACCAAAATTACAGAAAGATTTATTGCTTTCGTAGACTATAACAGATGTAGACTTGTCCTTATGTAACTTCCTACACCTTAGAATAGTTTACAGAAGGAGTAGAGATACTCAAAAATCATCCTATCTGCATAGATACCATGTTTTGATTTTATAACGGCCATGTAAAATGTACCTCTTCCATAACTGGACAATTCTCCCTCCCTCAAACTTGAATCCCTTATATATTCAGGCATTAAGAAAAAATACAATAGTGAAAGAAAAAAAAATTAAACTTACTATCCAGCTGTCAAATTAACCCTCTTTCTTTTTAGTGTCCTATTCAACTAAATAAAATGAACAAGTTCAAAAAAATTTCGTCACAAGAGAATCTTATCAAATAGTTTTTGACTAAAAAAATGGACGCAAAAATTGACTAGGACCAATATTCACCCAAACTAAAAATAGAATTCTCATGACAATTGCTACACCGACTTTATTGGCTTTTTATGCTGCTTTAAAATATATAAAATTCTTTCAGTTTGTTATTACCCACTCAAAACCAAAAATCTGATGAAATTTGCCTGATTTTAGAAAAAAGGGGAAACAACCCCAAAAAAGCAAGTGATCTTAGTGAAAATCCTTTTATTAGATACATCATATCAGAGAACCAGAGAGATTTCAAGCTCCAATTTTCAAAATGTGGAATTTCACTTTTTTTCAGAAGAAACATTGTCGATGCTTGTTCATTTGTTCTGTTTTTTTTTCCTAGGGGTGATTGTATCAAACCGAAGGTCCAAGATAATTGGGAGGGAGCTCATTCAAACGTGAATTTAAAGCTCTTTTTTAAGTGACCATACAGATTGGGCCAGGGGAAAGTCTTGTTTTCTTGCTAGTTTAGGGCACCAAACTACGACTTTACTCCGAAGAGAACCCTCCTTCCTAAATAGGTATTGTGTTGTTTAGGTATATGTTTTATTGTTTGGTGAGGTTTTTTGTAAGGGGAGAATGGTTCTTTTTTTTTTTTTTTTTTTTTTTTTTTTTTTTTTTT
>JAQQPU010017422.1:0-16169 GCA_029168905.1 Artemia sp. Kazakhstan ARC1039
GTTTCTTCCAAAATGTTTTCAAAACTAAGAAAAGAAACTAGAGTATTCAAAACTGATTGAGAATCAAATATGAAAGTTGAATATATACAAAAATAATTGCATAACAACGAAACAAGACGTGCTGGTTTGGGTTTATCGCCAAAAAGACATTGAACTTTGAAATTGCGTCATTCCCCTGGCAAAGAGTGTAATGCTCCTGTAGAATAGGACTACTAGAAGAACCTGTTTGGTACATAGGAGTCCCAGAATCGCTATGAGCTAGTCTGGGGACATTGAACTTTGAAATTGCGTCATTCCCCTGGCAAAGAGTGTAATGCTCCTGTAGAATAGGACTACTAGAAGAACCTGTTTGGTACATAGGAGTCCCAGAATCGCTATGAGTTAGTCTACTATTGTCGTAGAAACTTCAAAAAGGGCTCATTGGATTGGAAATTGAAATGGCTAGTTCCCTTTTTAATAGTCGAAAGTGATTGGAAGGCAACTAACACCCCTTCCACGCCCACCATTTCCCCAAACACACTCAACCAGAATTTTGAGATAGCCATTTCGTTTAACGTAGTTGAAAGTTCTAGAAATTATACCTTTGAGCAGGACACTCCCTCCACAGTCTTCAGGACAAGGGTTACAAGTTATGCCTTGGGGGCATATAAGGTTTTCAATGAAAACTTTGTCGTAAAAATTTGAAAAAGGGCTCATTCGATTGGAAATTCAGAGGGCTAGTGCCATTTTTAATAGTCGAAAGTGATTGGAGGGAAACTAACCACCCTCTCACGCCCACCATTTATCCAAACACATCCAATCAAAATTTTGAGATAGCCATTTTGTTCGACGTAGTTGTAAGTTCTGGAAATTAGGTGTTTGAGGATGACAACCCCTCCCCCTAAGAGCCCTCAGGGCAAAGGTTACTAGTTATGCCCTAAGGCATATAAGGGTTTTATTGAAAGCGTTGTCGTAGAAATTTGAAAAAGCGTGCATTCGATTGGAAATTCAATGGGCTAGTGCAGTTTTTAATAGTTGAAAGTGATGGGAGGACAACTAATCCCCCTCTGACACCCACCTTTTTTCCAAACACACCCAATAAAATTTTTTAGATAGCCATTTTGTTCAATATAGTTGAAAGTTTTGGAAATTAGGTCTTTAAGGATGACAGCCCCACCACAGCCCTCAGGGCAAGGGTTGTAGGTTATGCCCTGGGGGCATATAAGGTTTTTATAGAAAGCGTTGTCGTAGAAACTTCGAAAAGGGCTTATTCGATTGGAAATTGAAATGGCTAGTGCCCTTTTTAACAGTCAAAAGTAAATTGAGCGCAACTAATCCCCCTCTCGCACCCACCATATCCCCAAACACATACAATCAATATTTTGAGATAGCCATTTTTTCTACATAGTTGAAAGCTCTGGATATTATGTCTTTGCGGATGACAACCCCCCCTCACAGCCCTCAGGGCAAGTGTTTTAAGTTATGCCCTGGGGGCATACAAGGTTTTTATAGAAAGAGTTGTCGTAGAAAATTCAAAAAGGGCTCATTCAATTGGAAATTCAAAGGGCGATTCAATTTCGATTTGAAATTGAAACGGGTAAAGCCCTTTTGAATAGTCGAAAGTGATTGAAGAGCAACTATCCCCCCTCTCACGCCCAACATTTTCTCAATCACATCCAATCAAAATTTTTAGGTATTCATTTTGTTCAACGTAGTGGAAAGTTCTGGAAATTAGGTCTAAGAGGATGAAAACCCTCCCCCCTGACAGCCCTCAGGGAAAAGGTTGTAAGTTATGCCCTGGGGGCATATAAGGCTTTTATAGAAAGTGTTGTCGCAGAAACTTCAAAAGGGTTCATTTGATTGGAAATTGAAAGGGCTAGTGCCATCTTTAATAGTCGAAAGTGATTAAAGGGCAACTAACCCCTCTCTCACACCCACCATTTCCCCAAACACTACAATCAAAATTTTGAGATAGCCGTTTTGTTTAACGTAGTTGACAGTTCTAGAAATTACGTCTTTGAGGATGACACCCCACCCCCCCAAATTCCTCAGGGTAAGGGTTGTAAGTTATGCCCAGGGGGCATACAAGGTTTTTATAGAAAGTGTTGTCGTAGAAACTTCAAAAGGGGCTCATTCAATTGGAAATTCAAAGGGCTAGTGCTGTTTTTAATAGTGGAAAGTGATTGGAGGGAAACTAACCCCCCTCTCACGCCCACCATTTCCCCAAAAACATCTAATCAAAATTTTTAGATAGCCATTCTGTTCAACAAAATTGAAAGTTCTAGACCCCCCCCCCCACAGCCCTCACGGCAAGTGTTGTAAGTTATACCCTGAGGGCATATAAGGTTTTTATAGAAAGTGCTGAGGATGAAAACCCTCCCCCCTCACAGCCCTCAGGGCAAGGGTTGTAAGTTATGCCCTGGGGGCATATAAGGCTTTTATAGAAAGTTTTGTCGTAGAAACTTCAAGAGTTGATTTGAATGGAAATTGAAAGGGCTAGTGCCCTTTTTAATAGTCGAAAGTAATTGAAGGGCAACTAACCCCCCTCTCACACTCACCATTTCCCCAAACATATACAATCAAAATTTTGAGAAAGCCGTTTTGTTTAACGTAGTTGAAAGTTCTAGAAATTAGGTTTTTGAGGATGACAACCCCCTCACAGCCCTCTAGGCAAGGGTTGTAAGTTATGCCCTGGGGGCATATATTGTATTTATAGAAAGCGTTGTCGTAGAAACTCAAAAAGGGCTCATTCGATTGGAAATTGAAAGGGCTGGTGCCCTTTTTAACTGTCGAAAGTGATTGGAAGGCTTGACATTTTTATAGTAAAGATCTATCTGGGTACAATGTATTATTATTATTATTTCTTTTAGACCAGGGCACTTCGTATCGAAGGAGTTGTCGTAGGAACTTCGAAAAGGGCCCATTCGATTGAAAATAGAAAAGACTAATGCCCTTTTTAGTAGTCGAAAGTGATTGGAGGGCAACTAGTCCCCTCCCACGCCCACCCTCCTATTTGCCCATTATGCCCATTATGTTTAAAAACTAATTGTTGTCTTAAGATTAAATCAAAATGCACTGTGTTAATGCTAATTCTAAGGCATCTCAGGAGTATCCTAAGTCTGCTCTTAAAATTTAACCAAATCAAAATAGTGTAAGTGTATCCAAACTATCAAAGAAAGTAAACAGATTTTTTTTGCGAATGGTATCAAGTTTTCTATTTCAGGTCAACTAGAGGAGGAATCAGCACAAATCAGCATCGATAAATAAATACAACTTACTGAAAAAATAATAGTTACTGAAAAAAATACAACTGAATGTGAATTGTCAGTTTAATATACATATACTGATATTTAGTAATCAAAATGTTAAATATTATTTGATTTATTAAAGTTATAAAAGTAAAAACATCTGTATTTTTTCAGTAAAGTGCAAATTATGTTCTGGCCTTGGGAAGGCACAGGGGTTTTGAGCCCTACTCATGGTAATTTCTGCTCGTTTTACGTTTGACTCGGTTATTTATTGTAATTTCTGTTCGTTTTGATTTTCATTTATTTGTCGATGCTGATTTGTGGTAGTTTCACGCTTGGTAGATTATTTGATTTTATTTGTTGCTCATTTTTGGTTTAATGGAGTTCTTCACTTTTCTTTCAAAAACTTATTTTGTGTAAAAAAAGGTTTTTTTTAATTAATTAAATTAAGTAACGAACAGTAGCCCATAGTCATAGGCAGCGCGATAGCGCTGCCTAAGTAAAGAACGATGTTAGCACAATGTATTATTTATTATTCTTTTTTTTTTTTTGGTTGGTTGGTTGGTTGGTTTTAGACGAGGGCACTTCGTATCGAAGAAACTATCGTAGAAACTTCGAAAAGGACTCATTTGATTGGAAATTGGAAGGGCTTGGAAGGTGATTGGAAGGCAACTAACACCCCTCCCACACCCATTACTTCCCCAAACAAATCCAATCAAAATTTTGAGATAGCCATTTTGTTCAAAGCGGTTGAAAGATCTGGAAATTATGTTTTTGAAGAGGACACTCCCCCCACAGCCTTCAGGCCAGGGGTTGTAAGTCATGCCCTGGGGGCATATAAGGTTTTTATTGAAAGCTTTGTCGTAGAAACTTGAAAATCAATCGATTGGAAATTCAAAGAGCTACCCTTTTTAATAGTCGAAAGTGATAAGAGGGCTACTAATCTCACGCCCACCTTTTCCCCAAACACATCCAATCAAATTTTGAGATATCTATTTTGTTCAGCTTAGTTGAAAGTTCTGGAAATTAGGTCTTTGAGGATAACAACCCACCCCCTCCACAGCCCTCAGGGCAAACACATCCAATCAAAATTTTGAGATAGCCATTTTGTTCAGCGTAGTTTATTTCCAGATAGAAATTATGTTTTAGAGGAGGAGAATCCCTCACAGCCCTCAGGGCAAGGGTTGTAAGTTATGCATTGGGGGCATATAAGGTTTTTATAGAAAGCGTTGTCGTAGAAACTTCAAAAAGGGCTCATTCAATTGGAAATTGAAATGGCTAGTACCCTTTTTAATAAACAAAAGTGATTGAAGCTTTGAGATGGCCATTTTGTTCAACGTAGTTGAAAGTTCTGAGAATTATGTCTTTAAGGAGGACACTCCCCCCACAGTCTTCAGGCCAAGGGTAGTAAGTTATGCCCTGGGTACATAAAAGGTTTTTATTGAAAGCTTTGTCGTTGAAACTTGAAAACGAGCTCATTCAATTGGAAATTCAAAAGGCTAGTGCCCTGTTTAGTAGTCGAAAGTTATTGGAGGGCAACTAACCTCCCTCTCAGGCCCACCTTTTCCCCAAAAACATCTAATCAAAATTTTGAGATAGCCATTCTGTTCAACGTAGTTGAAGGTTCTAGAACCCCCCCCCCCCTCCACAGCCCTCCCGGCACGTGTTGTAAGTTATACCCTGAGGGCATATAAGGTTTTTACAGAAAGTGTTGTTGTAGAAACTTCAAAAAGGGTTCATCCGATTTGAAATCGAAATGGATAGTGCCCTTTTTAATAGATGAAAGTGATAGGAGGGTAAATAACCCCACTCTCGCGCCCGCTATTTCCTCAAACATATCCAATCAAAATTTTAAGATAGCCTTTTGTTCAACGTAGTTGAACATTTTGGAAATTAGGTATTTGAGGATGATAACCCGCTCAGAGCCCTCAGCGCAAGGGTTGTTAGTTATGGGGCATATAAGGTTTTTATTTTTTAGAACTTAGTTCTAGAGTCCCCCCCCCACAGCCCTTACGGCAAGTGTTGTAAGTTATGCCCTGAGGGCATATACGGTTTTTATAGAAAGCGTTGTCATAGGAACTTCAACAAGGTCTCATTTGACTGGAAATTGAAAGGGCTAGAGCCCTTTTTAATAGTCGAAAGTGATTGGAGGGCAACTAACCCCCCTCTCACGCCCATCATTTCCCCAAGGGCTATAATTTATGCCCTGAAGGAATATAAGGTTTTTTATGAAAAGCGTTGTCGTGGAAACTTCAAAAGGGCTCATTCGATTGGAAATTGAAATGGCTAGTGCCCTTTATAGCAGTTGAAAGTGATAAGAGGGCTACTAACCCCCCTCTCACGCCCAATATTTCCCCAAACACATACATTCAAAATTTTGAGATGGCCATTTTGTTCAACGTAGTTGACTATTCTGAAAATTTTGTCTTTGAGGGTGACAAACCCGCCACAACCCTCAGTGCAAGGGTTGTAAGTTATGCCCTGGGGGCTGGGGGCATATAAGGTTTTTATAGAAAGTGTTTTCGTAGAAACTTCAAAAAGGGCTCATTCGATTGGAAATTGAAAGGGCTAGTGCTCTTTTTAATAGTCGAAAGTGATTTAAGGGCAACTAACCCTCCTCTCACGCCCACTCTTACCCCAAACACATCCAATCAAAATTTTGAGATAGCCATTTTTTTCAAAGTAGTTGAAAGTTTTGGAAATTATATCTTTGAGGATGGGAAACCCCCCAAATCTCTTAGGGCAAGGGTTATAACTTGTGCCCTGGGGGCATATGAAGGTTTTATAGATAGCGTTGTCGTAGAAAGGTCAAATGGGGTCATTCGATTGGAAATTGAAAGGGCTTGTGTTCTTTTTAATAGTCGAAAGTGATTTAAGGGCAACTAACCCCCCTCTCATGCCCACCATTTCCCCAAACACATCCAATCAAAATTTTGAGATAGCCATTTTGTTCAACGTAGCAGAAAGTTTTAGAAATTAGGTCTTTGAGGATGAACCCCACCCCCCCTCCCAGCTTTCAGGGCAAGGGTTGTAAGTTATGCCTTGGGGCATACAAGGATTTTAAAGAAAGCGTTGTCGTAGAAACTTCAATAAGGGCTAATTCGATTGAAAACTGAAAGAGCTAGTGCCCTTTTTCATAGTTGAAAGTGATTGAAAGGGAAAAAAATCTCTTACGCCCACCATTTCCCCAAACGGTTCCAACAAAAATTTTGAGATAGCCATTTTGTTCAACGTAGTTGAAAGTTCTGGGAATAAACCCTTCAGAGCCCTCAGGAAAAGGGTTGTAAGTTATGCCCTGGGGACATATTAGGTTTTTATAGAAAGTGTTTTCTTAGAAACTCCAAAAACGGCTCATTTGACTGGAAACTGAAAGGCCTAGTGCCCTTTTTCACAGTTGAAAGTGATTGGAGGGCAACTAACCCCCCTCTCACGCCCACCATTTCCCCAGACACATACAATCAAAATTTTGAGAAAGCCAATTTGTTCAATGTAGTTGACAGTTCTAGACATTATGTGTTTGAGGATGACATACCCCCCAGAGCCCCCGGGGCAAAGGCTGTAAGTTAACCCCCCTCTCACGCCCACCATTTCCCAAAACACATACAATCAAAATTTTGAGAAAGCCAATTTGTTCAATGTAGTTGCCAGTCCTAAAAATTATGTCTTTGAGGATGACAAACCCCCCAGAGCCCCAAGGGCAAAGGCTGTAAGTTATGCCCTGGGGGCATTGAAGGTTTTTATAGATAGCGTTGTCGTAGAAACTTCAAAAAAGGCTCATTCAATTGGAAATTGAGAGGGCTAGTGCTCTTTTTAATATTCGAAAGTGATTGGAGGGTAACTAACTCCCCTCTCACACCCACGATTCCCCCAAACACATTAAATCAAAATTTTGAGATAGCCATTTTGTTCAACGTAGTGTAAAGTTCTGGAAATTAGGTCACTGAGGAGTACAAACCCACAGCCGTGAGGGCTAAGGTTGTAAGTTATTCCCTGAGGACATATAATGTTTTCATAGAAAATGTTGGCGTAAAAACTTCAAAAAGGAATCATTCGATTGGAAATTGAAAGGACTATTGCCCCTTTTAATAGTCAAAAGTAATCGGAGGGAGAATCCCCCCCCACACGCCAATCATTTCCCCAAACATTTCCGATCAACGTTTTGATATGGCTATTTTGTTAAACGTAGTTGAAAGGTCTGGAAATTGAGTCTTTGAGGATGACAAACCTCCCCCATAGCCCTCAGGACAAGGGTCGTAAGTTATGACCTTGGGGCATATAAGGTTTTTATAAAAAAAAATTTCGTAGAAGCTTCAAAAAGGGCTCATTTGATTAAAAATTGAGAAGACTAGTGCCTTTTTTATTAGTAGAAAGGAATCAGAAGGCAAATACCCCCCCCCCCCCCCACCGCCCATCATTTCCCCAAACACTTCCAATCAAAATTTTGAGATATCCACTTTGTTCAGCGAATCAGAACGGTCTAGAAATTGTATCTCTAAGGATAACAAAACCCCCAGCTCTCAGGGTAAGGCTTGTGAGTTATGGCATGGGAACATAGAAAGGTTTTATAGAAAGCGAGGTCATATAAACTTCCGAGGGGGCTCATTGGATTGGTAACCAAACGCTCTAGTGCACTTTTTAAGAGTAAAAGTGATAGAAGGGCAGCTACCCCCCCCCCTCCAAACACGTCGCATTGTCCTGAAATGCATCTAATAAAAATTTTCAGATAGCAATTATATTCAAAAAAGTCCAAATATCATATAACAAGGCCTTTGAGGTTGAAACAAACTCCAGAAATTAGGATCAAGGATTATAAGCTATGCCCAGGGGGTATTTAAGGTTTTTATGGAAGGGGTGGTTGTTTAACTTTAGAAGAGAATCAGTCTTTCTCCCTGAAAAAGACTATGTCAATATAAAACGAACAGAAATTAATTTAAAAAACATTGTCAACAAAATAAGTTTAAAAAGAATTAAGAACTCCATTAAACCAAAATGAACAAAAATAGAATCGAATAATCTACCAAGAATACAACTACCACAAATCAGTATCAATAAATAAATGAAACACAAAACAAACAGAAATTAAAAAATAAATAACATAGTCAAACTCGAAACGAGCAGAAATTAATATGAGTAGGTTTCTAGACCCCAAGCTTTCTAAAAGCCAGAATATAATTTGTACTTGACTGAAAAAAATTCTTTAAATGTTTTCACTTTTATAACTTTAAGAAATCAAAAATCAATTAAGATTTTAAGGAATAAATATCAGCATATGTATATTAAACTGACAATGCACATTTTTTTTCAGTAAATTCATTTGAATTTTTTCAGTAAAGTACAAATTATATTCTGGCTTTTAAAAAGCTTGGGGTTAAGAAACCGACTCATATTAATTTCTGCTCGTTTAGAGTTATACTCTGTTATTATTTTGATTTCTGTTTGTTTTGTGTTTCATTTATTTATTGATTCTGATTTGTGGTAGTTGTATTCTTGGTAGATTATTCGATTCTATTTTTGTTCATTTTTGTTTAACAGAGTTGTTTAATAAAAGAAACAACTTATTTTGTTGAAAAGTTTTTTTTAATTAATCCGGGTTGAAGCAGTAGCTAGCAACCTAGTAAGAGACGATCATGTCCAATGTTAAAAAATATAATAATATAATAACTTATAACTCCTAAAAATATAGTCAGGTCAAAACAAAAAGTACACCATTAGAACCATCTTGTCCGAAACCCTTATATAGGAAACTTTCTATCACTTGGCTTGAACAGCAGGGGAAATATATTGGCTTGAAAATCAAGAAAAGTGGCAGCTACTATAGCATTCTGCCTAAACGGGGTCTTTTTTTCCACAGATAGCTTGGCACTAGAACATCGTAGAGTTGTTCAATGGCTCATTTTAAAGACAATTGATAGGATTAAAAATCTTTTGTAATTAAAAAAATAATTTTATAAATATAATAAATTTTTCCTCTAAAAACTGCATTTTTATGACCAATCTTGATGAATGCCAGCTATTCTAACCACTAGTCACAAGCAAGTATCCTTATCATTTAAAAAAAAGTCAATATTCTTACAAAAAGTGCATTTTCATATACTAGATAATGAACGTCGTCGTAGTTTTATTAGAACTATGACGTGAATAGAAAAAACACTACATTATGATGATATTTCTGAAGACGTCATGAAATAATATCATTACGCCCTGACTATTATATAAGTGACCATTATAATACAAAATGATATTAATATGGTTTCATCCAAGCAAGCTACACGTAAGTTAAAAAAAAAAGTATTACACAAAAAAGAGAGATAGCATCTTGAAAAGAGAGAAGCAAATATAGTGAAGAACGATAAATAGCCTATGGTAACATAAAGGAATATAAATGGGGACATCAGTGTTATTACTATAGTGATAACGAGCTCATGCCCATAGTAAATGAAAAATAATCATATTTACGATATATCCGGGTTGCAGCGGTAGCTAGGAGCCTAGTAAGAGACGATCAGGTCCAATGTTAATAAATATAATAACCCATAACTGCTAAAAATTGAGTCAGATCAAAACAAAAATTGGAACCGCCTTGTCCGAAACCCCTATATAGGAAACTGTATGCCCCTTGGCTTGAACAGAAAGGGAAATATATTAGCTTGAATATCAAGAAAAGTGGCAGTTACTACAGCATTCTGCCTAAACGGCATCGTTTTTCTTTTTTCTTATTTTCTTTCCCACAGATAGCTTGGCAGTGGAACATCGTAGAGAGTTGATCAATGACTTATTTTAAAGGAAATTAATGGGGTTAAAAACCTTTTGTAATCAAAACAAATTATTTTTAAATAGAATCTTTTTTAATGAAAAACTGTATATTTCATGCTAAAGATTGATTACATTAAGGAATGAACTGTAACTCATAGTAACTGAAGTAACAAAAGGAACTATTATACAGATGATTATTTTGATTATATTTTACAGTAAAGAACGAACTTCATCCATAGTAACTAAATTAAACAACCCATAGGAACTAAATTAAATTATAATTTAAGACTCGAACAAGTAATTTATTTGCTTTGGAATAAAAACTGGAAAACGGTAGGATTTCAACCCCCGTTTCTGCAGAGACTGGTGGCTAACACCAGCGCTTAAGACCGCTCGGCCACACTGCCTAGCATGACTATGTGAATATTATATATAGTGCCAAACATCTTATGAAAATTGCTTCTTTAAGCTAAGTTATTTAAAGGATCAGTCTAGTTAATCATAAACACGGATTATGTAAGTTTCATCGGTTTACATAAAGGATTTATTAATTATAAATGGCAATTATGTAAGTTTCATTTGGTATCATGACTGCAGAGATAGCTGAGACCTAGTAAAGAACAAACCATAGCACATGTTGGACTTAGTTAGCTGTCCCATTCTCTTAGATTTGTCTCTTAATATTCCAAATAAAAAAAAAGTCATAAGCTTTTTTCTGTTTGTAATTGTCGTAGAAAAAATGTTGCTCGCCAAGTATTTTATATAAATCATAGGCAGCGCTGCCTAAATAAAGATTGATGTTGGCACAATGTATTATTTAATATTTTTTGTTCCTTTAGACCAGGGCACTTCTTATCGAAGGAGTTATCGTAGAAACTTGGAAAAGGGCTCATTCAATTGAAAATTGAAATGGCTAAAGCCCTTTTTAATTGTCGAAAGTGATCGGAAGGAAACTAACATCCCTTCCATGCCCACCATTTCCCCAAACATATGCAATCAAAATTTTGAGATAGCCATTTTGTTCAGCGTAGTTGATTTCCAGATAGAGATTATGTTTTTGAGGAGGACAGTGCCCCAAAGCTCTCAGGGCAAGGGTTGTAAGTTATGCCCTGGGGGCATATAAGGTTTTTACAGAAAGCTTTGTCGTAGATGCTTCAAAAAGGGGTCATTCGATTGGAAATTCAAAGGGCTATTAATAGTCGAAAACGATTGGAAGGCAACTAGTCCCCCTCTCACGACCACCTTTTCCCCAAACATACCCAATCAAAATTTTAAGATACCCATATTGTTCAACGTAGTTGAAAGTTCTGGAAATTAGGTCTTTGAGGATGACACCCCCACACACACACTCCTCATGGCAAAGTTTATAAGTTATGCCCTGGGGGCATAAAATTTTTTTTATAGAAAGCGTTGTCGGAGAAAAATTCAAAAATGACTCATTTGGCTGGAAATTCAAAGGGTTTTTAATAGTCGAAAGTGATTGGAGGGCAACTAGCTCCCCTCTCACGCCCATCTTTTCCCCAAACACATCCAATCAAAATTTTGAGATAGCAATATTGTTCAACTTAGTTGAAAGTACTGGAAATTAGGGCTTTGAGGATGACAACCCCACTCACACAGTCCTCATGGCAAAGGTTGTAAGTTATGCCCTGGGAGCATATAAGGTTTCTATAGAAAGCGTTGTAGGAGAAAATTAAAAAAGGACTCATTTGGTTGGAAATTGAAAAGACTAGTACCCTTTTTAATAGTCAAAAGTGATTGGAAGGCAACTAACACCCCTTCCATGCCCACCATTTATTCAAACACATTCAATCAAAATTTTGAGATAACCATTTTGTTCAAAGTAGTTGAAAGATCCGGAAATTATATCTTTGAGGATGACATTCCCCCACAGCCCTCAGGGTTGTAAGTTATGCCCTGAGGGCATCTAAGGTTTTTATTGAAAGCTTTGTCGTAAAAACTTGGAAAAAGGCTCTTTCGGTTGAAAATTCAAAGGACTAGAACCCTGTTTGATAGTCAAAAGTGATTGGAGGGCAACTAACCCCCCTCTCGCACCGACCTTTTCCCCAAACACATCCAATCAAGATTTTTAGATAGCCATTTTGTTCAACGTAGTTAAAAGTTTTCGAAATTAGGTCTCTGAGGATGATAATCCCCTCAGAGCCCCCGGGGCAAGGGTTGTAAGTTATGCCCTGGGGGCATATAAAGTTTTTTATAATTAGTAATGTTGTAAAAACTTCAAAAAGGAATCATTCGATTGGAAATTAGAAGGATTGAACACATCCAATCAAAATTTTGAGATAGCCATTTTGTTCGACGTAGTTAAAAAGTCTGTAAATTACGTTTTTGAGGATGACATTCCTTCCACAGCCCTCAGGGCAAGGGTTGTTAGTTATCCCTTGGGGGCATATAAGGTTTTTTTTTTATAGAAAACGTTGTCGTAGAAACCTCAGAAAGGAATCATTCAATTGGAAACTGAAAGGGCTAGGGCCCTCTTTAATAGACGGAAGTGATTGCAGGGCAACAAACCCCCCTCTCACGTCCACCCTTCCCTAAACACATCCAATCCAAATTGTGACATAGCAATTTTGTTCAACGTAGTTGAAAGTTCTGGAAATTATGTATTTGAGGATGACAACCCCCCAAGACTTCAGAGGAAGGGTTGTAAGTTATGCCCTGGGGGCATATGAGGTTTTTATTGAAAGCGTTGTCGTAGAAAATTCAAAAGGGCTCATTCGATTGGAAATTGCAAGGGCTAGTGCCTTTTTTAATAGCTGAAAGTGATTGGAGAGCAACTAACTCCCCTCTAAAGTCCATCATTTTCCAAAACACATCCAATCGAAATTTTGAGATAGCCATTTTGTTTAACGTAGTTGAAGGTTCTGGAAATTAAATATTTGAGGATGAAAACCCCTTCGCAGCCCTCAGGGCAAGGGTTGTAATTTATGCCTTGAGGGCATATAAGGTGTTTATGGAATGCGTTGTCGTATAAACTCAAACAGGGCTCATTCGATTGGAAACTGAAAGGGCTAGGGCCCTTTTTAATAGTCGAAAATGATTGGAAGACTTGACATTTTTATAGCAAAGATCGATATGGGTACAATGTAGTAAAAAAATTTTTTGGTTTAGATCAGGGCACTTCGTATCGAAGGAGTTGTCGTAGGAACTTCGAAAGAGGCTCATGCGATTGAAAATAGAAAGGGCTAATGCACTTTTTAATAGTAAAAATTGATTGGAGGGCAACTACTCCCCTGCCTTAAGATTAAATCAAAATGCACTGTGTTAATGCTAATTCCCAATAAGGCATCTCAGCAGTATTCCAAGAACGGCTGAGGGCATTATGTTCAAACTTTTGGGAATACTTCTGCTCTTAAAATTTAACCAAATCAACATAGCATAAGTGTGTCCAAGCTATCAAAGAAAGTAAACAGATTTTTTTTTGCGAATGGTATCAAGTTTTCTATTTCAGGTAGACTGATGAAACTAAATTAAACACTACTATTTGTGTCCAGATTTTTAAAAGGGTGTATGTTGTTAAAAATTGCTGAAAATTTTTTTCCAGCATACAAATAGTAGGCCAAACTATAAAGTCTTAAAAAACGAAAAGATTTAAAGTAGAAAGACTATGTCAATATAAAACGAACAGAAATTAATTAGAAAAAAAGCTTTTTCCACAAAATAAGTTTTTAAAAGAAAAGTAGCCTAAAGAACTCCATTAAACCAAAATGAGCAAAAATCAAATCAAATAATCTACCAAGCGTGAAACTACCACAAATCGGTATCGATAAATAAATGAAACCCATAAAACGAACAAAAATTACAATAAATAACCGAGTCGAACTCAAAACGAGCAGAAATTAACATGAGTAGGGCTCAAAACCCCTATGCCTTCCCAAGGTCAGAACATAATTTGCACTTTACTGAAAAAAATACAAATGAATGTGCATTGTCAGTTTAATATACATATACTGATATTCATTAATCAAAATGTTAATATTATTTGATTTATTAAAGTTATAAAAATAAAAATATTTATATTTTTTCAGTAAAGTGCAAATTATGTTGTCCAACTTGTTGAAGTCCATAAAAACCCGTCATGTTGGAGCAGTTGAAGCTGCTGATAGGTTTCTTGGTATTAAAATTGTATAGTATTTCTAGGCAATTTAGATATATTGACCTTGCGAAAAAGAGTGAGGTGAAGAGGACAGCATAATAAAGAACAAACACTAACTCGTAGTAAGTCAAATATTAATTAATAGTAGAAACAGCATTATCACCAATAATATTTTTAATTTCAATCGAACTAAGAGATGATTCACTCACGGTCGCAGAGCTTTCTTTCGATCTAAGAGGTGACTCGCTGTTTTCAGTGGCATCCAAATCTTCTGATACTGATTCATCTGTTGAGGTTTCGAAATTAGAAGAAGTTTCAGGAAGAGTGTGTGTATAATAAAGAACGAACGCTAGCTCATAGTAACTGAAATATTGATTAATGGTTGTAGCCTTAGCTTTAGTTGCAAGATTGGTGAACTTTTCTGAGTGTAGTGCAATATTTTACTTACTTACCTGCTTGATCCTCTGAGATTTGTCTCTTACTATTCAAACTAAGAAAAAGCCGCACGCTCTTTCTTGTTTTATGCATAAATCTCAGTTCAGGATTGCTAAAATTATTTTGTAACTGCAAAAATATTTATGGTGTCTCAGCAATAATTTTAATTTTTTAATTAAAACTAGAATTTATAATAAAGAACGAACTCTATCCTATACTAACTGGATTACATAAAGGATATAAGTAGTAAGGCCATAGGGAATACAAAACGTGCTTGCGTAATTTGTCTTACCTCTTGCCTGAGGCATGAATATACAGTGTAGTCTAACCGGTACATTGGCTTACCACGGGTCAGTCACCTATGGCCATAGGGAATACAAATCGTGCTTGCGTAATTTGTCTTACCTCTCGCCTGAGGCATGAATATACAGTGTAGTCTAACCGGTACATTGGCTTACCACGGGTCAGTCACCTATTACTACGAACTGTAGTCTATTTCGTGATATACATGTTTTTTTTTTAGGGTAAATCCATGCCAGAAAAACCGGTGCGTCTTTTTTGGCTGCCAATATATTCAATTATTTTTTTGTATATATTCAGGTTTCAGATTAGAACTTTCTACAGTTTGAAAAGTTCATTCAATCTACTAGTATCGATATTTTTGCAATCATTTACATAGATATGGAATATTCTAAGCGACTTCTGGTGAGTAAAATTTTCTAATTATTATAATAAAAAGAAATCTATTTTTTTGTCTCGCCATTGTATATGAAAAATTAAAATAGAATTTGCATATTAGTTTCGCCAGATATGAAAGGTCGCCCCTCTCCTCAATATCTTGCTCTTTACGCTAAAGCTGTTAGCGCTTTCAAAAAAGCTTCCTATTCTAATTAAAAAGTCCCTGTTTTTTTTCATCAAATTTCGGTAAATATTCAAAAACAGGGCCAGTCAGTTTCGCTATAAAAATAGTCAAATCGTTTTTCATCCTCTCAAGTCGGTTGTTTATTCGTTTGATAATTCAACTGATGTTTCAGTTGTACTAAACTTACTAAACTGTACTAAACTTACTAAACTTTCAATGTGTTATGTTAATTAACATGTCAGTTTAAATTATTAACATCCGAGGTTTTAACATTTGAAATTTTACTAGTTTGAGTTGAATAACAGATTATGGTATTACAAATAAAAGTCGGAATTTATAGTTTTGTCTCTGTAAATTACTTGCAAGTAAATATAAAATAATTTAGTCCAAAATTTTCATCTATTAAAACAGCTTGAAACTTGTCCAAAAATAATCAGTTTTTATATTTCAATTAAAAATAAAAAAAGTAATGAGTTAGCTTGTGACGTGTTGAGGCGATTGTTAATTTTATTTGTAATGACGGATTAGGCTTCCATCTATACCAGGGTTTTAATCTGTTCTTGTCAAGCTTGTCTATCCAAAATAAAAATAAACTTTGCAAATTCTTAGGGTTTTGAGTTAAGTACCCGTTATAAAAAGATACAAAACTAGACGAATTATACAAAAAATATAAGTAATAGTGGTCGAGCAGGGAGCCTAATTGCGAAAGTACTAAAGGAACATTGAACATTTTTTTCTGATTTTGTGTGTTTTCGCAAGAAAATAGCTGGTCTTTAGC
>JAQQPU010017423.1:0-18684 GCA_029168905.1 Artemia sp. Kazakhstan ARC1039
GAGTATTTTTTAATTAATTGTTTCACTGCTTTATTAAAATTAAAACCCGCTTTTTCTTGCTTAATTTTTCGTAAATGGAAAAGCAGTGTGGTCTAAGAAATTATTTACTCATGTTTTTTTCTTATTTTATTCAAAATTTCCGTCCCTAGCATGGATTGTTTTGCAGTTTTCGTCACTAGCAAAGATACAAAACTTACATTTCAAACCAAATTCGTGGTAACGATCTGTAAGTAAGGAGCGACGCGGCTCAATAGTAACCAAAACTCTAAAAAACAAAATTTTGCTATCATTAGATATATCACAAGAATCAGCATAATATACTGATTTCAAATATATAATATTCGTTAAGCTCAGTCTTACTAATCAAAGGCTACGATTTACGATTTATAATTTTAGGCCAAAGTTTGACAATTTGTCCCAATTTCTTAAGAACGACTCCTGAAAGACAAGGGCCGCTTAATTAGAATAGTAAGCTTTTTTTTACAGTACTAAAAACTTTAGCGTGAACAGCAAGGTATTGAGGGGGGCCCTCTTATATACAAAACATTTCTGTTCGTTTACAGTTTTAATATTGCTCCTTACATTCAGTAAAAAAAAAAAACTTGTTTTATTCTATTTAATCTTAAGCCAGAGCCATTAAACACCTTGCACATTATGTTCTACTTGGTGGTACCAACGGTACAATACTTTAAAGAACTATAAAAGTTGTATGGGCACAGGAAATATGAATGAGACATTAAGAATGTATGGAAATGAATGATGTATATTTATGTATGTATATAGAAATGAATAATGTATATGTTATTTATTTTTGTGAGATTGTTTAAAAAAAAAACATCTTATGTCCCTGATGAGCACCAACGGTACAAGTCTTTAAAGATATACATTGCAGATTTCGTATTTTTTTTTTTTTAGATAGATGGCGATTTTCATTTATGTGCCTTACTTCTTTAGCCCTAGATTAGCAGCAAAGGATTTTTGGACAAAAGCATGCCTACAACGAGTAAAAAATTAATCTAATAAAAATTATTCCAATTATGAATATTAACTAAATCCCTTAATGATTAATCAATTAATAACAATAATTGATACGTTAATAAGTAATTATTAGTTCCATTGATAATTATCAATACGGAACAAAAATTGATCCGTCTCTGATGCACATCAGGTGCATGTAAATCCTGACTGAAACACAATATCTTTGCCTATATTGTTCAGAAGCTGGAGAATTTTTTCATAGAAGAAATAGAAAATGATTTTTATTTCTTACATTTTATTATTTACATTTCTTCTTTAAAATTGATCATGACATGATCAGCATAAAGTTAATATAAACAGCCATAAAACACGCTCTATCACGTGAATATTTGTCCGGCTTGGCTAAAATCTTTTGTTCATATTGAAATACCCCCCCCCCCCCAAATGAATCGCTATTTTTAGAGAGTATACTCTTGACTGTAAACTTACATGTTCATTAAGTATTATGATGATAAATTTTGATTTATTACTAAAATTAGATTTGATTAGGGTGGTTTTAAGATAATTAATTTTTGCTTGAAACTAATCCCACCTAAGTGTTTTCAAATTAAATAGATGATTCTTTGTTTTGTTATCCTTGTATCATTTATGTTTTACTCTATTTTATTCTCAACATTCTTGACTAGATTACCTGCATTAGTTTGCTAGGTCATTTCTGTTCACTATTTACTTTTTCGCCTCATTTTCGTTACTTAGTTCCTCCTGGAGTTTTTATTTTAATTTATAATCTTCTTTTTGTTTGACGAAATATGACAATAATGTTTTTTGAACCCTAGTTTATTTTCGAAGGCAGTAAAATGTTGCATCTTGAACAAAAATTAACGTTATTCACTAAATTTTTTTTCGTGAGTTAAATGAAACGTTCCCATCAGAGTAAAATATCCTTTTTTATTTTATTTTTTTTATAGTTTTCAAAATTAGTTTCACTTAACAAAATTTATCGTCTTCTATAAAGAAAGAGAAAAAAGGGAAGAAATATTAAATGAGGGGACTGGTGAACGATAGATTAGATTTAATCATGAATTACATTTTATTCTTGCTGAGTTGGCCTCATCTGCTTTTTTCTTCACCAGCTTTGTCTTTCTCATTTGATGTCTTATCCCCCTGAGGGTCTTCCTGTTCATTGGAATCGCTTTCCAATTAATTCTCTATTCAGCTGACACGTCTAACTCTGCCCTGCTTACCACCTGAGCTAGCTGGGTTTGCTTAGTTAGTTGAAGCTTTAGTTTTACTAAGACCATTGTAACTTGCTTAAAATAGACACTTTTTATATCATATAAAGATGACATTCCGTTGGCAAAGCGGATTTTGGCTCAAAGCGGATTCAGAGCCTAACAACCGAATTTTTATTTTTATTTTAATAATATTATTTGCACCTCAATATCTTCTCTTTGCTTTAGGCAATGCCCGAAGAAAGGCTCTGTTTGCTTCAGTCATCTAATATCAGAAAAAGGGAACAAACAGGTCAAAGTTTAGAAGCTAAAAATTGGTAAAATTACTGTTGAAAAACGTTTACCAGTCTTAAGACTTCCAAAAACTGGTTATCGTAATTCGTTGCATATTTACCCCAGTAGCATTTTTTACAAACCTATGTAGATATAGTTACAAGTCTTAGCTACTTACGACTGGTCTTTTGAGGTCTGGCGGCAATAGGAGGTGGATCTTCCTCTTCCTCAGGAGCAGCTGCACCGACATAAGTTGAAGTCTGGAAACAATTAACAGATAATTAATTACTAATCAAAGAGACTGTCAGACAACAGGCATAAAAGACAAAAAGCACTGTAGTGCATTCTGTTTTGTGAGAACCGGATCGTCCCTCCAAAATTCCGAATCCGAGATGCAGAACAATGTATTTCTTACCAAACTACAGATACAATCTGTCCCTTTTCATTGCTAACAAATATAATGACTAATTCTCGAATAATTCCCAATCGATATTCCCCCTGGATAATTCCAGATGTTTATTGGAAGGGAAATTGAAAGTTAGTTATTGCTCTTAAAGTGTGTGCACAGATACTTGTAAATTGATTGGTATTTTCCCGCTTTTTAAGTTTTCTGCTTGAGAATTCAAATATTGGATTGTAGGTAAAATTTTAAACAAGATTTGATTATTTATTCAAAATTTTCGATGAACAGTAGTTTTTTTGAACAAGTTCTTAATTATAATTTTAGTAAAGAAATTCGGGTATGCAAGGCTGAATCAAGAACTTCTGTTGAGGGAAGTACAAAAAAAAACCGACAAAATTCATCAACAATTTTAAATAGTTATTTTATCATATGTCTATACTCCATGAGTGTAGTGTATTTTAAACTTGATAGTGTAGTGTTCCCTGCCCCCCCCCCCACTGCCTAGGAACGACTTTGAGCCAAGGTAGGAGTTTTAGGTCTGAGGCAAATTAAGCAAAAAAGAGAAAAAAAAAATTAATGCAATATGTTAAAAATGTAGAAATGTTGTTATTTCATGGAGGAGCAGAACCAAAGGATCTCCTCTTCATGCAATATGAGCGTGCCTCTGTCACTAATCGTTTTATCAATATACACACTTTTGCAGATCAACCTGTTCAACAGAAAAGTATTTCCAGTATGACACAATTTTTTAATACACACAGTTTGAGCATTCTCAAACATGAAATTGTACTTGGAGAATTTTAAGCACAATATTCAAAAACTGACAATGAAGCAAAGCATGATGACTAGTTTCAGTAGAATTCAAGTGAATGTAGTTTTTGTTACTTAGTAAAATGGTTGAGTTTAAAGAATAAAACTTCTTAGAATGAATTTAAAGCCTAAGTTATGCCCTAAGAAGGGTTTTAAGCTCCTATCTCTGCTCTTTCCTTATTTCCAATGCATTGAGAAGTGCATGAGAATGTTGAAGACACAATTCCAAAGATCTGAGTAGGATTTTAAATAATGTTTTAAACAATTTTAAAATTGTTTTATCAGTTTTGTAAAAATGAACTCAAACAATATTGGGATTTTTTGCTATTTAAAACATATTTTTCCAAAATTTTTTTAAACTTGTACAGCATGATTTAGCAAAGGGATAATGCTAAAACACTTTCCCCAAGTCTCATTTTACAGTATATTTATTTCTGAAAATTACCCTTTCATGAAATAAAATTTGTCCAAGTTAATTAATGGTCAGTGTCCTTTGGAGGAAGAAGTAATAAAGTAAGATAATTCAAAAGATGAGTAACATGATACTTCATTAACATGGGTAGGGTTAACAATCCCCTTGTCTTTTCAAGACCAGAAGATAATTTGCACTTTACTAAAAAAAACATATTTAAAATGTTTTAACTTCAATAAATCGAAAATTATTAAGACTTTAAGGAATGAATATCAGCATATGTGTATTAAATTGACATTGCATATTCATTTGTTTTCTTTTTTGTTTAGTTAAGTGCAAATTATGTTCTGGACTTGAGAAGGCATTGAAGTTGTCAGCCCTAGTCATATTAATTTCTGCTCGTTTTTAGCTTGATTCGGTTATTTATTGTAATATCTTTTCCATTTGGGTTCAGTAGTTGGTTTGGTGTGGAATCAGGATTCCACAGGATTAACTCCTGTCTCCCTGTTATATAGACTATTCGGAAAAACTTTGTCCCAACCACACAGCAATGGTTCTTGGACCGCACTGTTTCCAATGGAAAAGCAGAGCTCTCATAAACTTAGATAATGCGGATGATTGGTGTGTCCTAGTTAATAAATTATAACAAAACAAATGAACTTTTGGAGGTTCTGAGCACTAAAGGTATGATAAGAGCTTTTGAAATTAATGCTAAGAAGACTGTTGCTTAAATAAGGAGTAAATGAGGAAGAAGAGAGCATGCTGGACAATGAAAAGATCGACCAAACAAACATATTTACATACTTACTTGTATGTAGAATTACTAGTAAGAATGGTGGATAGAGCGAGGATGAACATATAGAATGACGACAGCGCAGGATGTAATTTTTTTTTAGTTTAAAGAGGCTTGGAAGAATAAACATGCAAGTCTTCAAACTAAAGTTGTGCTATAAGCCACAATGATGGCACCATTCAAGCGTGGGCCTGAAACATAAATCTCTCAAAAGGTTGAGAAAGATAAAATACCCAAATCTGAATTTTATCCAAATGAGCTGTCTTTATATACAGATTAGATTGGGACTTCCTTTTGCTGCATCAGACTCAATAAAGAACTTTATTCCTGTACTCTGCTTTGCTGATCCAGCCGTATTAATTGTTTAGCTTTTATACACCAGCAAAATCTAAATTGTGATTTTGGAATTGTAAACCCTCTTGGAAAACAAATTATAGCGTTTGTACTAGCGTCGTAATGCATAAAATTGGTCACGGTAAAATTGGGTATGTTACCGTAATTTTAAGGACCACCGCAAAATTGGTATTGTACCTATTTTACGTAATTTACCTATCTTGCGTAATTTACGTATTTTACCTATTTTACCGGTATCTTAAATATTTTACTGACATATTTTAAGGGGGCTTGCAATTTTCACAGCACCAAAACGCGAAGAGGCTGGCAGAAACAGGTTTGGATGTGATTTTGTTCTTGTGTATAGCTGTATAACCCGGTTTAAAAGGCCATTTGTCTGACTTCAGTCTCTTGTTATCCGAACAATAAAGTGCATTAAAGTACAAGTAATTATAATTTTAAAATGGTGAAATATTAGCTGAAATAAAATTATATTAGTTCTGTGAGCTGTTAAAGACAGAAAGGGCCACAAGCATGATTGACATATGACAAACAAGAAAAAAAATTAATAGCCGAGAAAAACAAGGGCAATTTTAGCCAGTGGACAGAAAAGAAGCAAAAATGACAAAAGCAGATATTTCATCCAGGACTTCCACCCAGCCGCCTTCAGTGCTCAAAAAAAGAAGGAAAAGTAACCATTTGAAGTAACTCTTAACAGAGCAGAAGAAAGATTGAATGAAACAAACCAAGCCAGAATAAATAAAAGACTATTCACCAATTAGATTTGGCAAGAATGCTCTGCTTAGTGATTGACTTAGCTTGTCTACTGACCTAATTCTCATTAAAAGTTTGGTCAGGTAATCTTAGTTTAAACAGGTGAATTTTTTTTTTTTTTATTTGAATCATTTAATTTTAAGCTATTGGAAATTGGTTCTATAGGAATATCTCGAGTATCTATTTAAAGCAAGGTCTCTATTTATGGATGTTTTAAAGTTTCAATTGCCTTCCTAAAAGAATGTGGGAAGCCATTTGCTTCAGATATTAAAGTTGCCTCATCAGAAAGAATTAAATGATCTGAATTTTCACCGATGTGGAGGGTAAAAGAAGAATCAATATCCCCATTTTATTTAAAATTTCACATCCCAGAGAAATCTTGTGTTCATATCGTCATTCCTTCGGGAGCTAGCGTTTACTCCTCCCCCCGTAAAATTAACCCCATGGAGAATTCCCTCCTCTCCCACGGAAATTCCCCCATTTCCCCCTGGATAATCCCGAATCTTTATTAGACGGGAAATTGAAATTTCTACTCTCCTATATCGAAGTTGACCCCCAATAATTCTGAGAAAAAAAGTATTATATAGCCCATGCCCCTTGATTATCCAGATATGGACCCCTCTTCCCCCCGATAAAAATGCTGGATCTACGCCTCTGGGTATTACCGTAGGCAGAAGATTACCAAAGGGATTAACTAGACTGTTAATTAAATTGGCGGAACTCTAGATGAAGGGGCATTACCTTTTTTAGGCCCAGGGAAATTAGAATCATCAAAAAATTCCATTAAAGGATGAAAGTGATGCTTAAAAAAAAGTTCCACTGGCATTGTAGCTACAGGGTAACTATAAACACCAATTTTACCCTATTTTTTTTAGCGAGTACCGTATTTTACCTTATTTTTACCAATTTTTCATGTCGAGTTTTTATTTTACAGTAATTTTAAAACCAGTATGTTCTCTTAGAATTAATTGAGGTTGCGAAGACAGCAATGTTGAAGAACGGCCTAAATAAACAGAACCATGTTAAATTTAGTTGTTTTAGCACGGCGTAATCTGTTAATGAATTACAGAAATTTGATGATTAAGATTCCATTATACTTAACTTTTATTCGACAAGATTGATTACGATTTGATTAGAATTTAAACGGAATCAAGGAGCCGTTTATAAATATCCAATTGATCGATTGTATCACTGAATAGAAGCATTCATATTACCTTCAGCTCGATTTGAGTTTGACATTTTAAAGGAACTATAAAATGTCAAACTTGTTTGTGCTCGCTTTAGGTTTACTTTATTTTTCATGGAATAACGTAAAAGCATGGAGGTTATCCAGATGCAAACTTGGACTAAAAACTGCAATAAAAATAAATGATATAAATGAGGCTGTAATCGACTGATATACAAACCTGCAATTTTCTGTTTCTAAAAAAGAAATTGGTAAAATCTATTCTTCTATTTGTTTCTTCCAATTCCTCTTTTTCCAACTCCAAGTCCAAAATTTCTCTGTAACGCATGGCATTCTCTATTCTCCATCCTTGTAACTCCTTTTCAAGGAATCGCACCCGCCGCCTTTTCATGGCCAGGGAACAACATGGATCTGCCATTTCATTCAATAAAGCTAAAAAAACATAAAAATGATAAGAGACAAAACAGTAAAAAAAATAGGTGTTGAGGTCAAGCAGCCTCCACTCAGTGTTGTTTTGGAAAGATGAAGGGGCGTAAGGTAGGTATAAATGATAGGAAGTTAAACCGGGGGGAAAATGCACATTCAATCTTCAAAATGGACAAAGCCTCAAACTTGCCCTTACTGAAGAATTACAACCCCTATAGGAGAATATACCATTCCTTCCTCCGGTCGTTACTAACGATCCCGTACTATGAGAGGGACCTGGTAGGGTCAATAATATTTCTCAAACTTTTCCTCTCCCACACCCCAAGAGCTGCCAGAAAAAATACCTATAAAATTTAAATCGAAAAAGCGAAAGAAAAGTAAAATTAAGCTCGTTCTTCATCAGATTATTCACTTAAGCAAGCATTATTTTGAAAATGTCTTGCCTGAAAATCATTAAGCTGAAGAAAGTAGTTTTCTAGCCAAATTTTAATGCTACAAATAAAATATATTGACTTTTGATTCTCTTTTCAGAAGATTGCCATTTATAGACTATTTGAAGATAATTTTCAAAATGCATACTTTTGCCATATTCTATTCATCGAATTGCATTTTTTAAATATAAATTTTTGTTTTCATTGAAAAAAAAGGTTGAAAACCATTCACAAAAGCTAGATGGGGTTAATGTTTGTATTCAATGAAGTGTATTTTAAAATTAAAAATTACATTTTATCAATACTGTGAAATATATTTTCTCAGCTGAAATATACAACTTCAGTCCTTTCAAAAAACCAACAGAGAAAAAAAAAACTATAAACGAGACTGAGACAAGTGGACAGAAAAGACGAAAAATGTAAAACAACGCGGAGATTTCGCCTGTATCAAAACAAGGCGTCTTCAGCACAAGACAAAAAAAAAGCAATCAAACTAAAACTAAAAACAAAACCATCACCAATAAAATACAATTTGCGCAACTAATCCACGTAGGGAAAAGAAGCTAATAGAGTTACTTCAGTGAGAACACCGGAGCAACTGAGGTAAAAATATAAAAAATTGAAATTACGTTAATTATTCTGTTGCGAAACAATCCTCTTGTTGGCTATTACTGAAGCGAATCGTTTTGGTCTAGTAGGTAAAATAGTCCCTTGGTGATTATTTAAGATCTTAATTCCCTTATTGTACAAAATTGTACAAAATCAAATTGTACAAAATTTAAATATTGACTCAATTTATGATAATCTATTGAAAAGGGAATCAACAGTCAATAAGGGATTTAAGATCTTAACAGAATAATTAACGTAATTTCAATTTCTTAAATTTTTACCTGAGTTGCTCTGGTTTTCTCACTGAAGTAACTCTATTAGCTTCTTTTCCCTACTTGGATTAGTTGTGCCAATTGTATTTTATTGGTGGTTGTTTTGTTTTTAGTTTGGTTGCTTTTTTTATCTTGTTCTTCTTATGTTTCTCTTGTGCTGAAGACGCCTTGTTTCGATACAGGCGAAATATCCGCGTTGTTTTACATTTTTCGTCTTTTCTCTCCAGTGGCCTCAGTCTCGTTTGTCGTTTTTTTTTCTCATTGAGGTTTTTCTCTCTGTTTTTCTTTTTTTTCATGAATGGCCAGTTCGGCTTAAGAACTTTCATTAGTCTTTTTAAATATTAATTAAAAAAAACTTTTTCCACAAAACAAGTTTTTCAAAGTAAAGAACTCCATTAAACCAAAAATGAGCAAAAATCAAATGATCTACCAAGCGTAAAACTACCACAAGCCAGCATCAATAAATAAATGAAGCCCAAACCGAACAGAAATTACAATAAATAACTAAGTTTAACTCAAAACGAGCAGAAATTAACAGGAGTAGGGCTCAAAACCCCTATGCTTTCCCAAGGCCAGAAAATAATTTGCACTTTACTGAAAAAAATACAAATGAATGTGGATTGTCAGTTTAATATACATATGCTGATATTTATTAATCAAAATGTTAATAATATTTGACTTGATTTATTAAAGTTATAAAAGTAAAAACAGTAATATTTTTTTCATTTAAGTGCAAATTATGTTCTGGCCTTGGGAAGGCATGGAGGTTTTACTAGGTTGCTAGCTACCGCTGCAACCCGGATCATCCTCCTTTAAATTTGCACAAGTAAACAATAACATCTTCTAAACTATGACGTAACAACCACCTATGCGTAAAATGTAAACAATAACACCTGCGTCTTGGAGAATACCTTGAAGAAACATCTCGCAGAAGAAAAAAACGTCTTGAGGGGTTGGTAACTCCTTTTGGGTTCTAGCAATACCCCTTAAAGGTGTTGTAGTAGACCTTAATAGGTAACTACTTATAACACCCAAACAAAAATAGTAATTTTAAATTCAAACCCCCACAATGAGAGTTTCTTTTACTTGATTTATTTTCCTTTTTTATCTAAGCCTTAATTTTTTTTTCCCACAAACTATTCGATTGACTAATGGCTTTGACTACTCATTTGAACCGTCTAACAAGTGGAAAATACAATCTATAAAACAGCCTTAAAAATAGAATTGATCATAAGACAAGAATGATACTCTAAACGACAAAACTTTAAAAAGTACCGCTTTCTTAATTATCATATTTCACATAAATTTGATAATTTTAGTGATTCAGCTTTGCAGAAACTTAATCCATTATTGATAACAATTACAGGTTTATGATTTTTCACGGTCATATTTAATTTTATAGAATTTCATTTTACCCTGAAGCAAGTAACTTGTAAGCTAAAGACAATCAAAATTTATTTCAAAATTTTATAGTTTTAAAGGCCATTACAAAACTATTACTAAGACAACTGGAATACTTATGCAGTTTAAATAATAATGAATAACTAGACTTATCCTTTATATAGCATACCTTAGAGCAACTTTCAAAAGATGTTTGTTTCAAGTTATCTTGTCAATAGATTATTTCAGTTAATATGGGCTATAGGTCGTTCTTTATCATATTATTCAAAATTTTCAGGAATTACTGTAGTTTCAATCCACCAATCAGATATTTTGTTAAAACCCTAAAGGAATTACTTTATTTTATATAACTATATGTGCATGCTTTAGATTATGTTAAAAATACTATTTTGATCTTCATATGTAAGATGATGTTAATGGCATTTGCTATTGCTGTGTTGTGCAAAAATGTACTTTTTCATAAAAAATTGATTCTATTTACTATGTGCAGTGATTTGTTCTTTACTAGGTTTCAGCTATATCCGTTGACACTAGCATATGCCCCATTTATATAGAAGTGTATCGATCTTTTATGTATATCCTGATGTTATAATAGCATAAGCTACTTCAGTGTTATAAAAAAATGCAGTTTTTCATAAAAATTGATTTTATTTTAAAATTGTTTTTTTTTTATTACGAAAGATTTTTAACCACATCAATTTCCTTTGAAAACAGCCATTAAACAACTCTCTACGATGTTCCAGTGCCGAGCTATCAGATGAAAAGAAGAAAAAAAGAAAGAAAAAAAGATGCCATTTATGCAGAATATTGTGGTTGCAGCCACTTTTCTTGATTTTCAAGCCAATATTTTCCCTTGTTGTTCAAGCCAAGGAACGTTAATTTTCTTATATAGGGGTTTCGGACAAGGCTGTTCTAATAGTGTACTTCGTTTTTTAATCTGACTCAATTTTTAGGAGTTATGGATTATTGTAGTTTTTACTATGGGACGTGATCGTCTCTTACTAGGTTGCTAGCTACCGATGCATCCCGGATTATTTAAAAACTGAAGTTCTATTTCAGCTGAAAAAATATTTTTCATATTTTTAAATCAATACAATTTTTGTAATAAATCAAAACTTGCCTTAAAACCCATTCAACAATAAAATCATGATACAAGCATTAACGCCATCTGATGATATTCCATTTGTAGCATCAAAATTTGGTTAGAAACCTACTTTCTTCAGCTTAATGATTTTCGAGCAAGACGTTTTTAAAATAATGTTTGCTTAAGTGAATAATCTGATGAAGAACGATGTTAATTTTACCGTTTCGATCTAGATTTTCAAAGTTTTATTTCTTGCAACTCTTGGGGTGGGAAAGGGGAAAAGGAGAAATACTATTGACTACTTCGACAACCCTTTAGTATGTCTGACTACACTAAGTGTCTGACTACAATTAGGAGCTTAAATTTAAAAAAAAAAAAGAATTTTCATGTGAATGATATCGCATTCAAATGCTTGTAAAGAGCAAAAAAGATACATGACAGTATTGCAATGATGTTACGCATTGTATTACAAGTATTGTTTTCAGACAATATTTTTCATTGGGATAAAATATGCCATGAAGACAACCCAGAAAAGATGCTAAGTTAATGGCTTTTTGAGGTTTCTTCGGGGGAATAAATGTAAAATTTTAAATTTAATTGAACAACCTTGACAGCCCTTTTAGAGGATCGTAATACAAACTGGACCCTACTACATATGATAATGTCTTGTCAAAATTTTTAGAGGGTTTAGATTCCTTAATAACCAGTCAGTAACCTAACTGAAATTTAGAGGATTTGGGTCTAAAAATACCTTTCTTGAGTTTTCCAGCACCCACCCCCATCGACAGAAAGGTCTCTTGATTCTCCTTTCACTACCTTATGCAAAACTATGTACCACTGCCAGGGTGGTTACTTGTAATTCAGCCACAGGCACACACACATTTGAATAATTTCATCATCCCTCAACTGAATCAGCTTAGTTAAATGAATTCTTAATATAAATCAAACAACCGAGGACTTCCATGTCTGAATCCTCTAAAATCTGATAAATTTGTCTCCTGTTTTTACCAAAACTTAATGCTCATTCTCTTATAGTTTCCCTATTTTTTAAGTATTTCAATCAATCAATCAATCAATTTATTAACACTAAAAACAAAACAATTACAAACGTAAAGTTTATACACGCCCAAGAAGCTCAGCTTGTAAATTAATTCTTACGTTTCTCTTAGACATTTCACAACAAAAAGTAATGAATAATTTTCTTTTTATTCAGTCTAAAATTCTTTCAAAACTGTAATTGCCAGCCCTGCACATAATGGTTCTTACATATAATCAAAGGTAGCGCAATAGCGCTGCCTATGTTAAAGAGCAATGTTGGCACAATGTATTATTTATTTATTTCTTTTTTTAGACCAGGGCACTTCGTATCGAAAGAGTTGTCGTAGAAACTTCGAAAAGGACTCATTCGATTGGAAATTCGAAGGGCAAGTGTGTGATTGGAGGAAAACTAACACCCCTCTCACACCCACCATCTCCCCAAACACATCCAATCAAAATTTTGAGATAGCCATTTTATTCGACGTAGTTAAAAGGTCCGGAAATTATGTCTTTGAGGATGACACTCCCCCCAGAGCCCTCAAGGCAAGGGTTGTAAGTTATGCCCTGGGGGGCATACTAGGTTTTTATAGAGCACGTTGTCCTTGAAACTTCAAAAAGGGCTCATTCGACTGAAAATTGAAAGGGCTAGTGCTTTTTTTAATAGTAGAGTGATTGGAGGCCAAATAACCCCCCTCTCACGCCCACCATTTCCCCAAACACATCCAATCAAAATGTTGAGATAGCTATTTTGTTCAACGTACTTGAAAGGTCCGGAAATTATGTCATGACACTCCCCCCACAGCCCTCAGGGGAAGGGTTGTGAGTTATGCATTGGGGGCATATAAGGTTTTTTTTTTATAAAAAAATATTATTGTAGAAACTTCACAAAGGGCTGATTCGATTGGAAACTGAAAGGGCTAGTGCCTTTTCAATAGTCGAAAATGATTGGAGGGCAACTAACCCCCCTCTCACGCCCACCATTTCCCCAAACACATCCAATCAAAATTTTGAAATAGTCATTTTCTTCAATGTAGTTGAAAGTTCTGGAAATTAGGTCTTTGTGGATGACACCCCCCCCACCCCACACCCACAGCCCTCATGGCATGAGTTGTAAGTTATGCCCTGGGGGCATATAAGGTTTTTTTTATAGAAAGCATTGTTGTAGAAATTTCTAAAAGGGCTCATTCAATTGGAAATTAAAAGCGATAGTGCTCTTTTTAATAGTCGAAAGTGATTGGAGGGCAACTAACCCCCCTCTCACGTCCACCACTACCCCAAACACATTCAATCAAAATTTTGAGATAGGCATTTTGTTCAACGTAGTTGAAAGGTCAGGAGTAGCTACCAACCCGATACCCTTATATAGGAAACTTACCGTCTCTTGGCTTGAACAACAAGGAAAATATATTGGCTTGAAAATTATTTGTCAGAACCATTACACGCAGGACTGACAATTAACTATAACCAAAGACTCAATTACCAAAAAAACCCAACAAGATATTAGATAATAATCATTTATAGATAACATACTTTTCGACTGTTCCTTTTTTTTTTTTAAATAGGTTGAAAACTGTTAACAAAAAAAATTATTTTTTGAATTCTGATGATCTCTTTGTCTTTTGGTAAACCATATATAAAATGTAACAATAAGATAAATATTAATAAATATAATAATTGACTGAAGTCTGTGGCTCTCAGCTCTGAAAACAGTCATGCGACGTTACATGAAGGGTAACTGAAGCGTGAAACCAAGCGAGTGCTTCTAAATAGACAGTCAATATACCGACTATTGAAAATTCCGTATTTGGTAATCCTAATTTATTTCATGGAAGGAGGAGGGGGTATTTGAAAACTTTCAAAAATATTTTTACTTAAATGGGGGACTTCAAACTTAGTTTTTGGGAAGGGCTTGGAATATTTTTTCTTTGGTCTTCAGAAAAGAATATAATCTACACGTTTAAAAAATTTTATTTTTACCATTTTCTTTTATTTCTGTTGTCAAGCAGCATTTGCTCCCAGTAAACTATAACTATATAATTGCACAATTATATAATCATATATGGGCATAGAATACAAAGGAAACTATGCTAAAGATGTCACCAACGTCTTAGAAGATTACATTTGAGGCTTTGAAAAGGGGAGAAACTCTTAGCCTTGAAGATTGCTCCAATATGGAGTATAGATTGTCGCAACATTGTATACTGGCTCCTGATTTCTATGAAGGTACTGATTTTTCTCATCATCATACTATTAAACACATTTTAAAAGACTTGGAGGATATAGGTACAGCTAGATCCAAGTAAGAGGACCTAACTCATATTGAATTTTACTTACAGATTTTTACAGGTTTCTCAAAAAACTCCGTGAGTTGTGAAAACAAACGTGTTTCCACGGCGTAATAGCCTACACAGGTTTCTTTGTATTTTCGTTGGTTTTCCCTTTTTGTTGTTTTACCTTCCTATTAAGAAAGTACAATCTTAATAAAAGTCTTAATGGTACAATATATAATTGCTAACAACAATTTACAATCTCCAATTTTGATGATAACCTTTTAGTAGGACAACAAATTGATGCTCTGCTTGGCAAATTGTAATTTTGAAAATAGTACTAGTGCTAATTTTGAAACTATTGAAACTGGTACTAAAATAATTTGTTGGTATTACCTATTTCAGTTTCTTTATACCCCAAACAGTAAAAAACACCTTCATTATGAAATTAGTTATTCATAGGCAGGCCTGTACTCAGGAGGGGGGGAACGGGACCTGTAAACCCTGTAATTCTCGTGTACATAGGTCAAAATCCTAAGGTGAGGGGGAACAGGACTTTTAGGTGGAGGCAAAGGAGTAAAATACTAAAAGAACTAGTTGAAAATACAAAAACAAGTATTTTAAAGCAGACATTTTTCAGCTCCATTCTCTTAGACGAATGTTGTGGGAATTGAATAATTTTAGAAAAATAATTTGTGAAGTTGCTCATGGTGTCTTAGGGAAGAGTCAGGAACACAGCTAGGAATATTAGTGAAAATGCTTTATGTTTAATAGAGAGGAGGAGGAGGGGATTCTACAAGAATTATCTGAGTGATAAATCGTATTAAAACAAGAGGAATGTAAGGAAAGTAGAAAAAGCGTTAAAATATAAACTAAGGAGGTGTGAAGAGGTGGCCATGGATAAAATTGCCGAGGATCTGGAAGAAGTAGCTAGACGGCATAATAGTAAAATATTGTACTGGCATGTTAATAAATTGAGAGGGAGCAGTCGATCCGGGCTTGTCGCAGTTAAAGATAGTAACGGGGCCACAATTAGTTATAAGGAAAGAGTAAAAGAGAATGGGCAGAACAATTTGAGAATGTGCTAAACCCAGATAACGATATAAACCCAGATAACCCAGATAAAGATATAAATGGAAAATGAAAAAAATGCCAAACCTTGGACTCGAAGGAAGATTTTTTTTGTGAGAAAGAATTCGCGATAGTACTAAAAGGATTAAAAAAATAACACGGCCCCAGGTGCTGATAGTGTGGTAAATGAGTGTCTTGAATATGGTGGCTCTGAGGTTAAAAATAAGTTACTGGAGATTATGAATTTTGAAAAAGGGGAAGTACCAAGCGATTTTAGATAACCCCAATTAAACCACCGTATAAGAAAGGTGAGAAGAGTGAGTGTGGAAATTATCGATGCATTAGTCTGGTCTTTGTAGGTAGTAAATTACTTAGTAATATGATACCTTTTAGACTGAGAGATGCTGTAGACAAGTGGTTCCAAGCTAATTAAGTGCCAAGCCTCATCAAGGCATTTTAAAATCCTCATTCCCCCCTCATAATTTTTAATTTCTATAGTTCAATATTTTACGTATATTCACCTGAAGCAAAAGCCAACAGTGGTCCCAATTAGGGGGGAGAGGGCAGTGGGGCCCACCCCCTAGATTTGGAAAAACACCTTGTTACTTCTATATAATAGCTATTTTGTATTTTAGCTATGTGCTGTATTTAACTAACAAGACTGACTGGACTGACTGACCAGTCACTTGTATTGTTTACCCCCTACATTTTTTTTTCAGAGCCTTTAAATCACACTGCTACTTTTCTTACTGTTACGTTTTACAATTACTTTTCAATAACTTTGTTTTGAAATGTTACTTCTGTCCTCATTTTGGAGAATCCTAGATATACTGATAGTAAGACAATCTTGCTTTGAAATGTATAAAACTAGCCCTCTCCACTGTCATGAACTGTAGCTAGAATTCAGTCAAAACTAGCCGTTAGCTTATCTTTTTTGTTGTTGTGAATCCGTAATCAAACAATGAGTAAAAAACAACAACAAACTTGGGACTTTTTTGTAATGAAAATCCAGAAGAAGAATGAAAAAACTGGTAATAATGTCAATGCTCAAAGTGTCAGGTGTCAAAGTGTCAGAACATGATTTCCCCTACTTGTGACAATCTTTTATAAACAAGCGGAACAATAAATGACCCAAGTCGACACAAAGGAGGGGTCTCCATCCCTGAACCCGTTGCAGGTTCCAGCAGCAGTCGAGAATATCTCTCAGGTATCTCTACGACACGCCCCGAACATCCAGCTTAACCTATTCTTGAAAGATATCCAGCTTAACCTATTCTTGAAAGATATCCAGCTTCTACATCTAAGAGAAAGAAATTCAGTGCACATTACTTAAAGACTTAAAAATGGATTGAATCAATACTCATAAAGCTTGGATTCAGTGTTTTGTTTTGCTTGCTGCCATTTATCTAGTGGGGCTCAAAGGACCGGGGAAACTGCTGAAAAAAAAAGGCTTTAATTGAGACAGGATTTTGCAATGGGAAAGACAATTCTGGTCTGTTGAAGCAACATGTTGGTAGTAAAAGACAGGAGTTGTGCATCAGCATAGGCGGAATTTAAGATTATTAGAACTGATACTTCAAGAAATGTAGCAAATGGCTGAAAACGGTCCAGATCTCAAGAGGTTCTAGAAAATATAGATAATGTGAAGTAAACTTTTCACAGTATTTGCTTTCTTGGCCACTAGGGTCTTCCTTTGAGGGGTCATGACGAATCAGAAACATCTAACATCCACAAACCAGGGTAATTTTATTAAACTGATGGAGAAATATCTAAAGGCCACGAAAAGCTGAAGACCAAGTTACACGGCCAATATGGTCATTATTGCAGTCACCAGTACCAAAACAAAACAGTTACATTGATATAAAACACCTTGCGGCAATACTTTATTTCTGTAGTAAAATCAGTTAATTATTACGACATTCTTGTCGACGAGACAAAAGATGTTTTTAGAAAAGAGAAATTAACGATCCTACTCAGGTATACATCAACTAAAAAAGTAGTGGAGGGACTAATCAGCTGCTATCAAATACAAATATCATATGCTGAAAGCTTATCCACCTTGGTTTGTGAAACTATAGAAAAGTTTATTGTAGACTTGATGTTGTGTTTTGCCCGATGTTATAACAGCGTATTTATTACGAATGGAGAATCTACTGGAGTTCAAGCAAAGCTTAGGGAGAAGATACATCTTGCAATTTTTACACTGTCACACCCACCGATTACAATTGGTTTTGACAGCCTGCCTGAAAAAAAAAATAAAGCGAACTTTCGGAATTTTTCTTTGTGGTGCAATAATTTTCCGTATTTATATCCTGCACCAACGCTTGACATGAACAATTTTTGGAATTCCAGTGTATTAGCGGGCAAAAAGTCATGGAGCTTGAGAGGACCATTCAAGCTTGCTGGTTTTCCGCACGGTGTATATCATCAAAGTTCTCTCATCATTGTTCTATATGGCAGAAAGATGGCATCTTTCATGCTTTTTGCTAACACCAGTGAGCTGTATGATCTTAGAACAAAGATGAGTTGAAAAAACGGTAATCTTTGCAGAAAGATGAAAGATCTTAGATGTAAGATCTTAGTGCTAAAAAACGGCCCTATTTAGATTCAAGAGGCAATTCTGGGTATATATTTGCACATTATGGGCAAGGGGGTATATACTCTGTAAACATATAGGTTCTAAGAAATTCATGAATTTCTTAGAAAACTGGAAAAACAAGGAAAGAATGAAGATAAAGCTTTTCCCACTGTAAAATGTGTTAATTATGATTATTCTACAGATTATGGAGCAAGAATTGTTTTCTTAACATGTATCCTTATGTCCAGCTGGGCTTCTAGGCTTAAAATACTGGTTGGCTTATTTAAAGATTTGCATATATATATATATATAT
>JAQQPU010017424.1:0-18683 GCA_029168905.1 Artemia sp. Kazakhstan ARC1039
AGCGTAAAGAGCGAGGCGTTGAGGAGGGGACAGCCCCCTTCATATACGGAATAATTTCTGTTCGTTTTAAGTTTTAACGTCGTTCCTTACTTTCAGTTTAAAAAACTTGTTTTTTTTATTTAATTTTTGAACGTTTTTGAATTAATGCAGGTTTTGATTTTGGCTCACCGTACATGAATAATTAAAACAAAATTTGCATATTATATTTGGTTAAATGGCTTTCTCGAAACTTGTTTAATTTTATTTACGAACGTTTTTATTAGTAATAAATATACGTAACCTAGAATTAACTTACGTAACGAACTTCTATATTCATAAATTTTTAACACGTATATTAGGGGGTTCGCCCCCTAGTCAATACCCTGCTCTTTAAACTATAGTTCGAATTTTTTTTTCCAGTTCTTTAAAAATAACCTCTTAATCACAATCAGTTGATCAGTTGAAAAACTTGTTTTTTTTTATTTAATTCCTGATCTTTTTCTTTAATAATGCTGGGAAATCCGGCGCCCCCTTCATAGCAATGTCCCTTCCCCCATGAAAACTTCCTTCATGGAAAGATCCTTCCATATAGCCCCCGGCCCTCTCCTTCCCCACCTACCAGAAAAAAATCTCCTCTGAAAAAGTCTGTATACTTCCCAATAACCAATACTATATGTTAACATTGAGTAAAGTTCATAACTTTCAGCCCTCCCCCTGGGGACTTTGGAAGATCAAGTCATCCTAAAAGACATTTTTATCATATTTTCGACCATGCTGAACAAAATGGCTATCTCAAAATTTTGATTGGGTGACTTTGGGAAAAAAATTAGCGTGGGAGGGGGCCTAGTTGCCCTCCATTTTTTTTGGTCACTTAAAAAGGGCACTAGAACTTTTAATTTCCGTTCCAATGAGCCCTCCCACGATATTCTAGGACCACTGGGTCGATACGATCACCCCTGGGAAAAAAAAAAACAAACAAACAAACAAACAAACAAACAAACAAATAAACACGCATCCGTGATCTTTCTTCTGGCAAAAAATGGAAAATTCCACATTTTTGTAGATAGGAGCTTGAAACCACTACAGTAGGGTTCTCTGATACGCTGAATATGATGGTGTGATTTTCATTAAGGTTCTATAACTTTTAGGGGGTCTTTCCCCCTTTTTTCGAAAATCAGCCAAATTTTCTCAGGCACGTAACTTTTGATGGGTAAGATTAAACTTAATGAAACTTATATATTTGAAATCAGAATTAAAATCTGATTCTTTTGATGTATCTATTGGTATCAAAATCCCGTTTTTTAGAGTTTCGGTTACCATTGAGCCGGGTCGCTCCTTACTTACAGTTCGTTACCACGAACTGTTTGACTATAGCAATAGTATATTTTTTTCGGCTTTTCCACAAACATTTTATCACAATTTTTAATTATTTTAGTTAAGAGTGTTGTTTTGCCCGACATTGAGGGCCCACACAGAAACGATCTGAATGGTGTTTTAAATTGATACATGTTCCCTTCAACAGTTCACCTGGACAACTAACTGTAGACCCTAATTGTCTAATGACTAAATAATTTCCCTACTACTCTGTTCTTCAAGAATAAGACGAATAAAGAATCATATTTTTCTTTTACTATATACATAAAAAGTAACAATACTTAAAAAAATACACTTTTTTAAATTTATTTATAAAAAAATACAACATTTACATGGGCACAGAGAAAAAAACACTTTTTTTTTGTTTATTTATAGAGAAAAAAAATACAACATTAAATTAGAGAGCACTTGAAAAAAAATCACTTTTTTTTAATGAAACATTTACAAAAAAAATCTGCTCTAAGTCAAAAAGATAACTTTGATATTGTAGCGGTGCGCCCCCCCGCTGGCGGTGGCCAGTCCCCCCCCCCTCCGGGCCCCGAGGCCCGGGGGGGGGACATTAGAAGAATTCCATTTGTCTGTCCCGATATTGACTGTTATGTTGGTGCTTTGAGTCCATGTCAAATAGGCAATGGATTGGACTACTACAAGGGGCGTACTACAATGTCTGGCTATGGTCTTGGTAGCTGGTTTGCTAGGCTATTTCGTTCTGCACTACCCCTTGCCAGAAAATATCTTGTACCTTCTGCATCAAATTTTGCTGCCTCCACACTACAGGACTGGGGGTCGGGCAAGAATTTCCCGACCCCCAGAATTTCCTGTTAAGGAAAATATTAGATCTTCAGCAAGAGCCGTTGGTGAACAATTAAAATCTCGACAAAATGGGGAGGGATTGAAAAGGATGCGTTCGCGTCATTCACTCATCAGTCTCTACCCAGGCAGGAAGCAAAGGACATCAACAAGGACTTCGAGAAATAAAACAACGAAGGCCAATAAGAAGAAGAAAAAGAAAAGATTATTAGATCAAAGAAGGATTTCTTCTCTTAAGATGACTTATCTCCCCCACAAGGAATCATATCCATCAATCAGTTCCTCATTGAATCTATTCAATGCTGAAAATGTTGATGTCAATATCAAGTATGGCTACTATGAACAATTTTATCCCCAACAACCCCTCTCGGAAAATATACACTTTCAAATATTTTCCAATGAAGACTATTTCATTGATTTGTCGTCAAAATTTATTGATTTAAATGTTGTGGTGAAGAAAAAGTCAGATAATACAACTCCAAATGCCGGCGATGGTCTCTCCTATGAAAACTGTATTCTACACAACCTATTCAAACAAATTAATGTATTTATTAATGAAACATTGGTGAGCACTAGCAATAATTTATCAAACTATGCAAGCTACATACAATTTATGATGATGACGCCAAAGGCGTACAAGGAGACGAGAGGACAATCATTGGGCTATGAATATCGAACAGGTGTTGATACTGACGGTGAGTTGACTACTGCAGTGACCCAGGAGTATCATCTAGTTGGAAAATTAAATCATGAGATATTCAATATATCCCAATGGCTACCCCCCAATGTCAAGATTAACATAAAGTTACAGATGGCCCCATTGAATTTCATTTTGAGAAAAACACTTCCTGCAGCACCCGATGCAAATGTCATTATCACATCGGCAATTCTCCATGTCCGAAAACAACAAGTTATGAGCTCTGTTGCATTGGCAGTGGAAAAGCTAAGAGCCAATGGCAACAACATTAAACTTCTTGTCCCCCATACAATCGCCAATCAACGTCACATTGCCGCCGGTTCTCGTAGCTATAGCGATTCATCATTTATCAATGGAGAAATCCCATCAAAATTGGCTTTGGCCTTTGTGAAGAGTGGCAGTGCCGTTGGATCCTGGACTGAATCCCCCCATGATTTTAATTTTTTCGGTCTATCTAACCTTAAGTGCTAAAAAGTGAGCAAAAAAGTGAGCAGTACGAAAACTCCACGTTTTCAACCAGACTGTTTTTTTTCTCTTTATCACAAACAATTTTCACTTAGCTACACGATGTAGAAATTTAATTCAAGAAATTATGAAAAAATTCTCAGTAAGTAACAATTTCTTTCTTGAAGTCAACTCTTGGATACACAATACGGAAATTTAATTCAAGAAATTATGAAAATATTTGTAAGTAAGTAACAAGCTCTTTATTGATTTCACCTCTTGAATATACAGTACAAATACTTCATTCAAGAAACGTGATTAAACACGTTTTGAAACCACATACTATTTGCTTGCCTTTCCTTGGCACCTTTCCAAACGAGCGGAGATTCTCCCAAAAATTTGCGGAGCGTTTTATTGAGCCCCGATATACAATAGATAATGGTCTCAATTTCTAAAGCCTCCTGAAATATTTACTTCAGCTTTAGAAGAACATATATTTTTTTATCGTACCGACCACTTTTTAGAATTCGAAGAAGTGGGGGCCAATGATAAAGGTTGCCCGGATTGGGCTACGGAAGCATTAGAAATAAAAATAATAGTTTCACAGATTTAGAATTAACAGGAATGCTGGTAATTTAAAAGTTGATTCTATTTACAATATTATTAAAAAAATGAACCTATATTTAAAAAAGGTCTTGCAAAATCTCCAAGTAAAAAAAAAATAAAAAACCAATATCTTCTAACCGCGTCTATCTTCGCTCTTCTTTTTCCTTTTTGATACGCCGTAATTGTCGTTAATGCATATCTTCCAACCACGCGTGTCTTTGCTGTTCATTTTCATCTTTGACATGTTTTTGGATTTTGATTACTTCAGAAACTACAGCAATGAACTTTTCTTTAGCTGCTCGTATTGGCGTTGTCGCAACCAATGGTTTAGATTGTCGATTTTCACATCTTATCATGTTTGATAGTTTAGGTGTTGGTTCCACAGAACCATCATTTATAGTAACTGCCGCTGCAAATTTTCGTTTTTGGGTCTTCTATGGATATTTTTTTTGATAAAAAACTGGCTACATTTGGAATCACAGCTTGACGTATCGAGTCACTTAAAGCAAAAGGGAAACCAAACAAATTTCAAAATTTTCAGGTATTTTTCTGGTTTGAATTAAAAAACTAACATTATTGCTTAGACACCATAAATATTTTTGCAGTTTGCAGTTAAATAGAATTATTGTATTTAAAATTTTCAGGAATCATTCTAATTTTGCATAAATATGTCTACAAGCTTCTTATAATGGTAAAAGTTATTTGTAAAAATATTGATTTTATTTTGCATATTTTTTGTTAATTACAAAAGCACGTAGATGTGACAAATTCCTGATGTAAATAATATGAGGTATAAAATGTGTTATAGAAAAATGTAGTTTTTCCTAAAAAAATGATTATATTTTAAAAATCAGCTTTTTAACTACAAAAGGTTCTTAACCACATTAATTCAATTTAAACTGAAACATTGAACAGCTCTCCACGGTGTTCCTGTGCAAAGGTATCTGAGGAGAAACAGAGAGAAAACAGATGCCGTGTAAGCAGAACATAGTGGTTACAGCCCTTTTTTTTGTTTTCAAGCCAATATATTTTCCTTTTTGTTCAAGCCAAGAGACGGTAAGGGTTCGTATATAGAGTTAAGTTTCCCAGGCTACTAGCTACCGCTGCAACCTCGATGGTAATGAAATCATATAATATCATGAAGTACATTACCAAAATGAGGACATTGTAATTTTTATTACGTGACGTCATCGTATGATTTCATGAAGTACATTACGTACATGACGTACAATTTTTATTACAGATGTCATTTGTAAAAACCAAAATTAAGGCTCTGAACGAATTTTCTCATACTTCTGAACTATCTAGATCGTTTTTAATGAGAGAATATCCCAAGATACCAATTTTTCAAAAAAAAAAACATGGAGCCGTTTTTGAGACCATAAATATATACACAATTATTGATCATTTGTAAAGATAGTCTATGTATAGCAAAGAGAGTCCGGGAGCTTCGCCGCCAGGCCTTGGCAATCGGCACGTGGCAGGCTTTTATACATGAGTTATCATTGTCGCTTGTCTTCTACCCGCAGACAACTTGAGACAACTTGCTGTCCTTTCATATTGTGTCTTTTCAAAGATATGTGATTATCAAAGCAAGTCCGATATCTAACAAAGATATCTACTATGCTTCCAACTTTTGGTTTTCTTTTTTAAGGTTTTTGAATTGTTGTAAACCATTTTTAAAATTATACAAATATTTCTGCAATTACCAGTTTTTTGCTCTTTCCGCAATTTAATGTCTTGTCATACTGCAGTCTGTTCGAACATATTTGATTATTGAAGCTAGTACGATTTCTAACAACGATATATAATAAGCTTCAAACTTTTTGTTTTCGTTTTTAAGGTATTTGAATTGTTGTAATCCTTCGTCAAAATAGAGAATCATCATTTGTAATAATTGAAAATTTTCTGTTTTTGAGCCTCCCTACTGAAATTATATAACTGGTCGCGTTATAAAGGTTTTATTTTTTGAGGTTTTCGAATTGTTGTAATCCCTTGTTAAAATATATAAATATTTTGGCAATTACCAGTTTTTTTGTCTTTCCACAATTTAATGTCTTTTCACATTATTGTCTGTAATAGTGAAGGCGCTATGGGTCTAAACGGACAGTACCCCCTTTAAATTCCAGTCCCGACACTTTTTTTTAACTTCTTCAAGACGCAGATGCTATTGACTTTCTTCAAAATGTAGGTACTTGTTACGTAATAGGCATTGTTTGCTTCAGGATGCAGGTGTCTGTTACATAATGGAGAGTGTTTTTTCTTTGATTGTTTAAAAACCCGCGAGGGCCAGGGAAAAACCTTCAGAGGCCTTTCAAGTAGGAGCATGCTTCAAATTGATCATAGTCCAATATATACGGCTGAAATGACGCAATCAAAAACCATCAAAAACTGGTTTTGAAGGTTAACGACACCTGAGTTGTTAGACTTTAGGGCTCACTCACCTTAGTAGCCTATTGAAAAATAACTCAGTGCGTCAATATCAAGGATACTATTTTGTAGTAATGGATGCTTTTACTCTATTGGAACTTGAAGGCGATAACAATGGCGAAATGAGAGGTAGAGTGCATCAAAAAGGAGTAGAAATTACAGGGGGTTGCCGGCGAATCCTAGGATGGAACGAGATGTTTATACGATATGTAATATCGTTAAGAAAATTTAAGGCGGAAGAACATATGTGCTTTGCAGCAAAAGTGAATGTAATGCATGTACAAAGAACACAAGATATATTAAACGCAGTGGTGAACCATATTGAATCCAAAATCTGAATCAATCTTTAAAATGTAGTAAGTTTATTACTAGCAATAAAGAATCTTCTTTCTATATGAGTCTATAATCTGCAATAAGAGTGTCAAGATTAAAAATTCTTGGATTTGACAAGCAAAAAATTATGCAGAATCTAGCGACTTTGGAAAAACGTTTGATTGTAGATGACGATTTTCGAGAGTTATCTCTTCAAAGGAAATATTTTCTGAAAGAATGCTTAACGATATAATGAAAACCGATTATTTTTGGACCATTGCATTAAACTTTTACGTCATAGCCCAGATGAATTTACTCAAATTATTGATAAATTAATTGAAACAAAACAAAACAATATTGTGCATATACTTTTGTGCACTACCTAGAATTCGTTTAAGACAGCCATTTTGCATGGCGAGAGCAAATAACTCGACATTTAAAAAAAAATCTTGTCTAAACAACTTCAATTGATATGTGACACGACTGGATTGCTCCTCCTCCTAGAAGACACTCATTTTATTGATAGCGAGTCAGTTTTTTGGAAGTAAGACAGCAAATTATGTTTGTATGCATTGAGCTGCTGATCATCCTGTGAGAATTGTATAATTGTTGTTGACTAAAATGAAAAGTGTGGATTATGCAATCCATGTAAATTGCATAGAGGATACGCCGTGAAAAATAAAGGCTTTAATTCCTGTATTGAAGATGATAGTGATAATCATGCCAGAGACTTCCTCTGTTCCAATTGTCACTATGATAAATGCTATCAATGGGAAAATACTTACCCCGGTATAATTGCGAAATACCCTAAATGTGATTTCAGTTTTTTAACAGACTTGTATCATCGTGGCTCTAAATTATATTTGGAGCAAAGAGCCTGGTCTTCTTTTCAATTGCTGGAATAATAAAAGAGTATGTTTTTACGACATTGCTGTGAAGATACCAGCTACTATGACTATAAGCCTACGGATTGTTTTCGGCTGTTATAGAAAGTGATTCTTCATATGAGAAAATTCGTATGTGATACAGCGTCAAATTAGCAATTCGAAACATTTGAATTTTATAATAGGAATCAAAATAGTACTTTTGACTTTACGAATAGATATAATAAAATTAGGTTACATTATATTGCTGAAAATTTCAACCTGACATAGCATGCCAAGATGAACACAAGCTGGATCCTGACGAGCTGCCGCCACTTTTCATTACCGATGGTTACCTATACGTTGAAGAAGAAATAAAAAGGGCACAGACTTTTTTTGTACATGCAAGTTTAATTAATATATCAAACTCAAATACATTTTTAAAGCATTTAATTCTCAGGGCACTGAAATTGAAATTATACAGGTAGGAAAGAGTATTTTCAACTAGAAAGTCGTTCAATCGTGGAATGTCTACAAAAGTGCTGAGAAATTCACTGTAAGTACATCCGTGACATCAAAAAATAAAATATAAAAATGCATCGAAACCCCAGCTTTCGGTTGATAAATCCGATTTTGAATAGTAGACTTTTTACTCTCCTAAAAACAGTTTTTAATGGGAGGTGTACAGAAAGCATGCGGATCGAACCAAGAGGATCGAACAATTCCATATTGTGCACATATTGTGCACCATATGTGCACATAGGGCCAAGAGGATCGAACAATTCCATATTCTTCGCTGTTTGAAAGATACACAGCCAGTGTCCCGTCTTTACAGTTGACAGACTATTATTACGAATCATAAGGACATTGTTAACGCTTTAAATTTACTCGAAAAAAATCTGAAGGTATACAATAGGATTTGTATTTGGACATGTACGGATACGAATTGACTACATTGATTATTTGATCTGTGTTCGTGGTGCAAAGTCTAATAGAACACTACCATCAGGGGTGATTTCCCAATAGGTTTCAAATTGATTTAGCAACATTAAAGCTATATTCTCCTCCCATGATTTGGTAAAGGTACACGCTAAACTTACTGTGCCCGTTTGGATAATACTCATATCTTGGGTACCAGACAAATCCATTACAATGGTACCATGAGTTTTTAAAAACATTCCTTCGATTATGCTATTTTTAAATAGTTGTGGATCTTGATCTATGGATTGCATTGGCAATTCATATAGGGTCCTCTTAGTATTTATCAAAGTAAACATTGTAGGGTGGAATTCCATTTACTTTACTTACAAGAGATGAAAGCCCAAACATTTCAAATTTATGTGCTGAATTTGTCCATGATCCTATGACTAGTGCCTTTTACAAAATCCAAAGCAAGTTTTGAAGGTAGGTATGTGTACTCGTAGCAATATGTCGTTGATTGGTGATTGTATGAGGAACGAGCAGTTTGATGTTATGTCCACTAGCTCTTAATTTCTCAATTCCCAAAGCAACAGAACTCATAACTTGTTGTTTGGGTACATGAAGTATTGCCGAGGTGAGAGAGACTGTTAACTTTGGTGCAGTCCCAATAACTTTTCCCAAAATATAGTTGGACGGAGCTAGTTGTAGTTTTATATCAGTCTTAACAATGGGAGGCAAGCATTGAGTATATTAAATGCCGCATGATTTATATTCCCAATCAAGTATAAATCTTCAGTTGTCGCACCTCTAAGTACATTGCTAGTGTTAGTGTCCGTTTTTTATTCATACCCAATAACCAAACCTCTCAATAGCATTTAGGACATAGGACTTATCAACATGAATTGCATATAAGTTGTATAATTTGGAAGATTGTTGCTTGTGTTCACCAACGTTCCATTTATGTAGAAACTGATTTGTCTAAGCAAATTGTGTAGTACATAGTTTTCATAGGATAACACTCGGTTTTTCATTGTTAGATTTTTTTATATTCACATGCAAATCTAGAAATGTGGAAGTCAAATTTATGAAAAAGTCTTGAATGGAATATTTTTGAAAATGAACGTTTTCAGAGGACGGTTGTTGTGGATATAAATTGTTCATAGTAACCATTTTTTACACTCACATCGAGTTTTTTCGCGTTTAAAAGATTTAAAGATGAGGTGATTGAAGGGTGAGATTCATTATGTGTGTAAGGTTGCCCCTACTTAACAGGGCTAATAAATTTGGTAGCGTGATATAAACTGAGGCGTTGGGTAAGAATCGGTACTCAGAATTCAGTGACAACTAATTTTATTTATAAAATAAGATAAAATGAAAAATATTCTAATTCTATCTATGTTGACTATTTTCAAACCTCTTCTAAGGTTGAATGATCTACTTGTTCAAATCCACCAATGTATACCGAAAAGAAAAATATTAAGTTAATCCTAAGCTAACAAATGCTTCAACTTAAAGGGGTTACACTTGAACAGCTAGTCAAGGCTTGAGTTCTGGGTTATAAAAGTCCTTTAGTTCAAGTTATATTTGGGCTAAGCTAAGAATAACCGTACTTGCTTTTAATTCAACTTTTCATTAACCTAAACCAAGAGATTCTCTATTATTTCTTAAAAAAGGGCTTGTGTATTGTTTGGACCTTTATTAAGTTTTAACTTTAGCAGGGAAAGCTTAATTGAAAATATCTGGACATAAAGGTTTGGAAATTCTTACACCGATAATATCCTAATAATTACACTAATAATATTGTTCCCCTCTTCCCCTGACCTGCCTGTATAAACATTTAGGTTACTTTTGTATAAACATGCAGTACGGAGTTAACAAAATGAAAGAGTGATTAAAAGGGAACGGTGTTCCTCTTCGTATAAATGTCTGAAGATTACACAAGGGGGGGGGGGTTCAGTAATGCTATTATCCGATAATTCTAATTTTCGAATATAAGGTCTTTATAAAGTCAAGCTAAGTCTCAAGGGACTCTAGGCTGGAAGGGGAAGCCCAAATGGCTACTCCTAGCTTTCTTTTCTTGGTTGAGGTTTTCTTTCCTCCTTAAAATCTCAGTTATTCAAAGCTTAAATTTCTGGGAAGAAATTTACCTTGGCTTATTCTAACCTTAAAAAAATGCTGTTTTGTCCAAATGGCCCAAGCCTTGTTTAGGTGAAAATACGAATGAAACTATAAGTCCCAAAATCATCAATTTCTCTTGTATACGTATTTAAATTATCTCCAAGTGACAGAAAGCCTTTTAGAGGTTTATCTTCTTATTTTAACCTTTATCTTCAAACTTTTATCCCCAAGGAGAATTTCAGACAGACAGTGGTAGCTTATCGTTATTACAAAGTAAAAACACTTACTCTTTCCTTGGTTCCGAGGCAAAAACTACCCCGATTTTGTCTCTCCTCCATAAGTTTTATTCTTTTTGCAACTCGATCCGTTTAGCGACCTTCTCTCCCTCCTAGCCAATCAACCACCTTTTGTTAAAAGTAGTTTCTTTCCAGTCTTTCAAGGACTTGCAAAACTGGTCTAAATTAGGGCTTTACACATCACGGGTTCAAAGTTCGTTTGATTCTTGGACAAAGAGTGTCACTAAAATATTTATGGCTAGTTACGCAAAGAGAAGTTATTTCAAATTCAAGCTAATTTGGAATTGTCGTTATATTTCTGATCTATGAAGCTAAAGGGAATTCCAAGCCTTAATAAAATTGAGTTATGAAATTTACACAAAATAAGGCCTCCTTACATGTGGTAGATAAGCCATTTTTAGAAAAATAAATCCTTTTTCGATCTAACAATTTTTACTTTTCTTTTATTTTTCTTCTCTGACAAGAGCGATGTTTTACGCTTCTGGCCTGGGTTGAAACAGATTTGAACCGTTTTCAAACTTTTTCTGCTGTCGAAATTTCAATTACTGGCCTAGGGATCGTGCACCGGACCTGAGATTTTGTGGAACGCTTTCTTTAAAATTCTTTCCTGAGCCCCGATCGTGTAGCGCAAAGGACACAAAATCTGCTGCAACCGGTGCAATATATGTTTTAACCAGGGGTAATGCAGAGCAAAACAATTTAGCAAACCAATTGCTGAGACCTTAATCGGAAATTTACAAATGCCTCCTGTATTAGTCCCTTCCATGACCAAATTGTCGTGTTCCAAGATTAGCAACATAGCAGTCGATATTAGGACAAACAGAAGTATTTTTATGTTAGCCATCTTACTGAGTGGGTCGAAAAGGACATTTAATCGAAGCCAAAGCTTTTGTTATTTTCAGAGGGTCGCCCAATTTACTTCTTAATGTTAACTGGAAGAATTCCAAATACTAAGTGTTGATTGGAGTATATTGAAGGTTCTTTATAATTTAGTGGTGAATGTGTTCGGGAGCGGGTTTTCGTTCAAGAAAATGCAGGAGGGGACACTGGTATTTCCGACTCTCGATGTTGCAACGTAGGATGGATAAAGAAATCTACAATTGTCAGATGAGAAGCCGGGTGGATAGTCTGAAAAAAAAACACGTTCCATCCCACTGGTGCTTCCAGCGCTTCTTCCATTGATTATATTTTGTTTAAAACCAAGGACATCTATCAGATTGACGTGACCCTTCTCATTGTCGATGGGAGAACTAATGTAGATCTTGCCCTGTTCCATTGTATAGTTACAGAGAAATGCCCCATTTTTACGAACAAAGATTCTTCTGTTGATAGCATGACACAAAGCATTCATACTGCCATATTCAATGTATGGCAATGTGATGAATTGATATTCAGCCAAGTTAAACGTTTCTATGCAGTCCTCGGCAACGAATGGCTAATAATATGGTTTAATTTTTATATCATATATACGATCCTTTCTCAGGATATCATATGTATTTTTAAGAATTTAATCAACAAGAGCAGCTTCATACCTTCGCTATAATTTGTTGGCGGGGGAGAGTCGTCTAAAAATCACTTGTTTTATTCAAATCATCGTAGAGGTGATCAGAGACACTGGACACGAATGTCACATAAAAATCATTAGGTATTGTGAACACCTTCAGTGGCAATCCAAGAATCAAAATCAAAGTTGTATCCTAGCTAGCGAACAAGTAACTGCCTCTTACCCTTGCGATTTTTACTTTTTAATATCTTTTCAATTTGATATTATTCAGTGTTTTTAACTTTTTGCAATTCATACTCGCAAAAACCGCCAGGAATCTCTTCATCTTTCATATCCCGTTGACGATACGTTGCGGGTTTATTGACTAAGATTTTTGACACTTTGAAGAGTTCAGTGAACCATGTGTTTTTCCCCTTTTCAAAAATATTACTTGTTCGATTGATTTGAACTGTATCACTAACATTACATTTCTGATTTGTCACTTGCCCCCTTCATTTTAATGTTTTTAAGAAAAACGTCAAGTGGATTGGTACCATGATGAACATCAAGAGGACTATGATGAGGGCGCTGATGATAAATAAACATGATTTTATGAAATTTTGAATAAAAGCAGCATCATTTTTCAATGTAAAATAACTCGACATTAAAAGTCAAATTTTTCTTATCAAACGTTCAATGAATACCGCCTTTATCGGACCATGACCATGATAGAGTATTGTGTTATAGTTCAATAAAACCTTTTTAACAAGTGGATTAAAAAGTCAGTTCCCCGATCTGTTTGAATTTTCTATATGAATCTTGTTCAAAGACAGATTCAAGGGCTCTATCAACTTCATCACCTCTGTTTGAACACCACGGAACGGCATATGCAAAGTGACTAAAAACAGTGATTACAAGTAAAATACACTTGTACGGGCTATTGTGACGTCTTTGAATATCGTCTAGAGTCAAAAGATCTGCTATTAATATATGCAATGGGAAAAAGGCTTTAGTTGTTCGACAATGACTACCGAGAGCTCGATCATTTTGATGAAGAGTGTAAGTGGTTCCCTTCTGTAAATACTCAGTCGCCAACTTCTTTTCAACTCTAGCAACTCGAGCAAGTGTGGTAGGGGATTTTGAACTTCCGGCTTCACCAATATTTTCATTAATACGCTTCAAAACTTGAGCCATTTTGAACCTTAGCGCCGTGTGAAGAGTCCGCTACTGTTTTGGATACTAAACAGTGATGCACTGCTGTTAAGACGCTTTCGTTTGATACCTTTTAAATCATCATCCCATCGTGGCGAGCTAGTATTTTCCGAAAATGATTTTAAAAAAAAACTAATAGTATTTATCCATATTCTCTTAATCGATTAAATTATATTTATTCCCAATAAAGACTAACTAACTTTTGGAAAGTTAGTTAGTTCCCAACTAACTTTCCAAAAAGACTTTTTGGAAAGTTAGATGATTTTAAAAAAAATATACAAATGACTATTAAATGATTCAAGGCTTTTATGATTTGCAATCAAATTTGATACCAAATCAATGAAACTGTATGTCTTGCCATGGACTATAACATCATTCTTCTTCTCATCAATTTGTACATGTTCATTCTCAGTTAGATAGGTCAAGAGTCTTTTACTTTACTCACGATGCGAATGAGGTAATAGGTCTACAGTATTAACTGAATCCATACATAAATCCTCTTCTTGTTTTGGTGGTGGTGGTGGCTCTGGCGGTGAATTTTGAGTTTGAGGTTGATCATGACATTTTCTTTGACTGGTCTTTCACTTTAGGGCTTATGCTTTTCGATACATCGAAGGGAATTGTTAAGCAAAATTAATGTCTCATCGTCGGTAATTGTCTCATCGTTAATAAACTTATCAAGATTATCTTCAAAGTCCTCTTTTGATGAAATAGCGAAATTAATTGGCATCAATTTGTAAGGTTTGGCCTTTTTTCTAGAGAATAGTGTTTAAAAATCCTGCGGTTAGTGGTAATAAAAGTGAGAAGAAACTACCACCTGCTTGAACAAGCCGTTTTCTTTTAAAATCTTTTCCTTTCATTTATACAAGCTAGGGCATATAAAAGTGAGCGATGTTGCTTTATCCGTTGCTTAAATACTCCTGTCAGTTGAAGATTGCCTTCATTTAAATTCAAAAAAAGCTCAGATAAGAGATTAATAAGTTCATTATCAATACCGTTTGTTAGTATAACCTTCCTAAGTCGCGGTTTTGAATTACCTAGGACGGAAAATAAATAGCTTTTTTAAAATTGTTTATTCAGTGTCATGATGGCAACTAATGACCTTTTTTACTATTCATTGGTAGATATACTGTAATTTCAGTGTCAAAATATTCGTGATTACACGTAACTCTTTAGGTGTATTTTGATTTAGATCCAATTGAATGTAACCATAGGATCTATTTGAAGCTTTATTGTATGCTGAGAGTAAAACTTTTGGTTCATCGGGATATATTTGTTTGTTTAAAGTTATGAGAGAATTTCAATCACGAACAACCATATGGATGATACAGTAAGTACAATTCAAAGCTAATGTTCTCATACTTTTGCTCTGATGAAAGAGATTGTGGAGAAAAACGGTTACAAAAACTTTTCGTGATGAGGCCGAACCGTGAATAACTTTAACACCGTTAATAACTTTAACAGCTGCCTAAATAAAGAAAGATGTGGGCACAATGCTTTGTATTTGTTTTTTTTCTCCATGCCCGGGCACTTCGTATCGAAGAAGTTGTCGTAGAAAATTCGAAAAGGGCTCATTCAATTGCAAATTGGAGTGGCTAGTGCCCTTTTCAATAGTCGAAGGTGATTGGAGGGTAACTACCCCCACCCACACCCATCATATCCCCAAACATATCCAATCAAAATTTTGAGATAGCCATTTGGTTCAGCGTAGTTGATTTACAGGTATAAAATATCTTTCTGAGGAGGAAAATCCCCCACGACCCTCGGGGCAAGGGTTGTAAGTTATGTCCTGGGGGCATTTAAGGTTTTTATAGAAGGCGTTGTCGTAGAAACTTCAAAAAAGACTCATTCGATTAGAAATTCAAAGGGCTAGTGCACTTTATAATAGTCGAAAGTGAATGGAGGGCAACTAGCCCCCCCCACGCCCATCATTCCCCCAAACACATCCAATCAAAATTTTGAGATTGCTATTTTTTTCCATCGTAGTTGATTTCCAGATAGAAAATCTGTTTTTGAGGAATACACTCCCCTACGACCCTCGGGGCAAGGGTTTTAAGTTATGCCCTCGGGGCATATAAGGTTTTTATAGAAGGCTTTATCGTAGAAACTTCAAAAAAGGCTCATTCGATTGGAAATTCAAAGGACTAGTACCCTTTTTAATAGTAGAAAGTGATTGGAGGGCCACTAGCCCCCCCCCCACGCCCATCATTCCCCCAATAACATCCAATCAAAATTTTGAGATAGCCATTTTTTTCAGCGTAGTTGATTTCCAGATATAAAATATTTTTTTTTAGGAAGACACTCCCTCACAACCCTCGGGGCAAGGGTTTTAATTTATGCCGTGGGGCATATAAGTTTTTTATAGAAGGTGCTGTCGTAGAAACTTCAAAAAAGGCTCATTCGATTGAAAATTCAAAGGGCTAGAACCCTTTTTAATAGTCGAAAGTGATTGGAGGAAAACTAGCCCCCTCCCACGTCCATCATTCCCCCAAACACATTCAATCAAAATTTTACATGACCATTTTGTTCAGCGTAGTTGATTTCCAGATAGAAAATATCTTTTTGAGGAGGACACTCCCCCACAACCCTCGGGGCAAGGGTTTTAAGTTATGCCCTGGGGGTATATAAGGTTTTTATAGAAGGTGTTGTCGTAGAAACTTCAAAAAAGGCTCATTTGATTGGAAATTCCAACGGCTAGTGCCCGTTTTAATAGTCGAAAGTTATTGGGGGGCCACTAGCCCTCCCCGCGCCCATCAATCCCCCAAACCCATACAATAAAAATTTTGAGATAGCCATTTTGTTCATCGTAGTTGATTTACAGATAGAAAATCTGTTTTTGTGGAGGACACTCCCCTACAACCCTCGGGGCAAGAGTTTTAAGTTATGCCCTCGGGGCATATAAGGTTTTTATAGAAGGCTTTATCGTAGACACTTCAAGAAAGGCTCATTCGATTGTAAATTCAAAGGGCTAGTGCAGTTTTTAATAGTCAAAATTGATTTGAGGGCAACTAGCCCCCCTCCCCCCACGCCTATCATTCCCCCAAACACATCCAATCAAAATTTTGAGATAGCCATTATGTTCAGCGTAGTTGATTTCCAAGTAGAAAATATCTTTTTGAGGAGGACACTCCCCTACAACCCTCGGGAAAAGGGTTTTAAGTTATGCCCTGGGGGCATATAAGGTTTCTATAGAAGGCGTTGTCGTAGAAACTTCAAAAAAGGCTCATTCGATTGGAAATTCAACTGGCTAGTGCCCGTTTTAATAGTCGAAAGTGACTGGGGGGAAACTAGCCCCCCCCCCACGCCCATCATTCCCCCAAACATATCCAATCAAAATTTTGAGATAGCCTTTTTGTTCAGCGCAGTTGATTTCCAGAAAGAAAATCCGTTTTTGAGGAGGACACTCCCCGAAAACCCTCGGGGCAAGAGTTTTAAGTTGTGCCCTCGGGGCATATAAGGTTTTCATAGAAGGCGTTGTCGTAGAAACTTCAAGAAAGGCTCATTCGATTGGAAATTAAAAGGGATAGGGCCCTTTTTAATAGTCGAAAGTGATTGAAGGGCAACTAGTCCTCCACGCCCATCATTCCCCCAAACACATCCAATCAAAATTTTGAGATAGCCATTTTGTTCAGCGTAGTTGGTTTCCAGATAGAAAATATGTTCTTGAGGAAGACACTCCCCAACAACCCTCAGGGCAGGCGTTTAAAGTTATGCCCTGGGGGCATATAAGGTTTTTATAGAAGGCGTTGTCAGTTTAGTGCCCTTTTTAATAGTTGAAAGTGATTGGATGGTAACTAACCCCCCACTCACGCCTACCTTTTCATAGGCAGCACGCTAGCGCTGCCTAAGTAAACAACGATGTGGGCACAATGTGTTGTTTTTCGTTTTTTCTTCTCCATACCCGGGCACTCTCCATACGTAAGTTAATTCGTAAGTTACGTATATCTATTACTAATAAAAACATTCGTAAATAAAATTAAACAAGTTTCGAGAAAGCCATTTAACCAAGTAAAAGTAAAATTAATATGCAAATTTAGTTTTAATTATTCATGTACGGTGAGCCAAAAACAAAACCTACATTAATTCAAAAACGTTCAAAAATTAAATAAAAAAAACAAGTTTTCTTAACTGAAAGTAAGGAACAACGTTAAAACTTAAAACGAACAGAAATTATTCCGTATATGAAAGGGGCTGTCACCTCCTCAACGCCTCGCTCTTTATGCTAAAGTTTGACTTTCTCACAACTCTTGTCTTTTTTAACAATAAAAAACTTTAGCGTAAAGAGCGAGGTGTTGAGGAGGGGACAGCCCCTTTCATATACGGAATAATTTCTTTTCGTTTTAAGTTTTAACGTCGTTCCTTACTTTCAGTTAAGAAAACTTGTTTTTTTTATTTAAGAACAATTTTTTTGTCTGTCCAATCCCGAATTCATAGAGAGTGTAAACAATGGCGGTTCTAGGCTTTGGCAGGGGACAGCTCTGCCCCTCCCTCAATTTTTTTTATGTCTCAAATTAAATTCCTCTTATTTTTCATTTTTAACTCCCATTAAGGTACCTTGCCCCTCCAGATCATGAGGCCTAAAACCGTCATTGAGTGTAACTTGCTATCAAATTCTGTGCATCTGTTTAAATCTTTATTTTATTTTAGTCTCAGTTTCAGAGGCAACACTGTAGCGTTGCCTATAGTAAAGGCCCTACGGCTCCAATGTTTTATTATTTATTATTTTTTTTCCCCAGAGGCTCTTCATATGGAAGGGGTCGTCGTAGAAACTTCAAAGGGGACTCATTCGATTGGAAATCGACAGTTCTAGTGCCCTTTTTAATATTCGAAAATGATTGGAGGGCAACTAGCCCCTCCCCACGCCAATCATTCCCCCAAACACATCCAATCGAAATTTTGAGATAGCCATTTTGTTCAGCGTAGTTGATTTCCAGATAGAAAAAAACATTTTTGAGGAGGACACTCCCCCACAGCCCTCAGGGCAAGGGATTTAATTTATGCCCTGGGGGCATATAAGGTTTTCATAGAAGGCGTTGTCGTAGAAACTTCAAAACAGGATCATTCGATAGGATATTTAAGAACTAGTACCCTTTTTAATAGTCGAAAGAGATTGGAGTGTAACTAACCCCAATCCCCCC
>JAQQPU010017425.1:0-18682 GCA_029168905.1 Artemia sp. Kazakhstan ARC1039
TTTTTTTTATTTTTGCTCTTAGACGAGCTTGAGTTTAATCTCTTCAGTTTACTACACTATTTCCTAAAAAATGACAAATGTATACAATTTGTTCTGATTTTTAAATGGGCAAGTAAAAAACCATCAATTTATCGAGCCACGGGACTAGATCAGGGATATAGATGATGTCTACTAGTTAAGGTTAGGGTCAAGTCCAGAAATTTCGGTCGAGGGGAGGAGTATGGGGTACCAAAACAACATCTTCTCGTGAATTTAACCTGACCATCTCGAACAAAATTAGAACCAGAACTGCTTTAACATCTGACCTCATTTTTGTTATATCTTTTCACGGGGTATAATCCTCCATCCTCACTGACACAGCTCTACATAATATTGTAGTATTAAAAAAAAAAAAAAAAAAATTAAGGCAGTCTATTCTATTCTTATTCCATGTATACAGGTATTAAATTTTTACAGTGTGCCAAATAAGAAAGGATAAATGGGACTTTATTCTAACTTCTATAACTTCAAAGAAATTTGATAATCAAAATCTGTTGGTTTCATAGATGGCCGAAAATCTTTTGGCGTCAGAAAAGTCACGATCAAGTTTCAATAGCAAGTAAAGGCCCTCTCTGTATAAGTAATACTTGCACAACTTTATTAACTTTAAACTAAAAGAGGAAAGGAAATAATAAATGAAAAATAAAATTAAAAAAAGGTGAAACAAATCAAAACACAATGAAAACAAATCGATTCAAGTTTCAATACAAAGTAAAAAATACAATCCAAAACAGTGAATTTAAAAAAATTTAATCTCTTCGGTTTTTTCTTTTCGATGAAGATCACAAAAATGATAGACAAAGTTTTTTATATTTCATAAATAAAGCTTCCTTTCATTTTTTTTTTTTTTTTTACTTCAACTGTCCCAACCCAATTGTGATATTCTCCATGAGAATCAAAGTGTAAATAAAAGAATATTTCAGAGCCTTTATACTTTCGAGGATCTGAAGTCCCCCCCCCTCCTAAAATAAATACAACAAATAAATAATGCTATCTCACTTACATTGTACTTTATGGATAGAGCTTCATGCACAACCACATGTGTAACTGATTCGACAAAATGGAGTTGACAAATACCTCCCATCATTTCAATTTTTCTAGCTAATCGTTCCTGAAACCAAATAACTGCCATTTAATTGGTAACAAAATCCATTTGCAAATTATAGGAGGAAAAAAAAGAGAAAGCAGGAGTAAAAAAGTGAGAGGGAGAGTAAAAGATAGAAAAAATATTTTAACAAAATATGACATTGAGCACAACATAAATATTATACAGTATGTAAAATTTGGTTCAGAAATGAGACACATCAAAGCGTGCACAAAGGGAAATTTCCCTTTGCCTATGAAATAGCTTCAGTTGCTACTTGACAATTTGTCATTGCGCACGCGCAAAGGCGGAGTCATGAAGAAATGTGTGAGACTGATTTGTCCCAAAAATCTTCAATGGAGAAGATAGGCATTTTCCATATGTATAATATATATACCGTGACACTGAGACAACGGGGATGAAAAAATGAAAGTGATTCAATACTAGATAGAATATATTCTTAAAAAAATTGAAGTGACACAAACACTGCACCATTTTTCTTTTTCTTCAATTTCCAAGCACCAAAAACGAACATAAATATAAAAAAATTAATAAAAAAAAAATAAAACAGGTAAATTGAATTTCTAACGAGAACAAATAAAGGAAGTACAGTTGCCAAAGCTAAAAAACAAGCATAAATTTGCTTTTATAAGATTTCAGACTTAAAATGACATCAAGTTACCATGACCGGAAAAAATAAACCCATGTCAAACAGAAATAACAATGAAATAAAATTCAACTAAAAAAAAGAGGAAATAAGCATATCCCCTGAAACCCCAAAAATGATAGAATGTCATTTGCACTTTACTAAAAATAAAATATATTTTGAGAAGGTTTTTAGTATAATAAAATGAGAACAACAAACACTGTTCAATCCAGTCAAATCTCACAGAAAAGAAAAAGCGGGAAAAATTATATTTTAGCAGTAAATTTTGGTATACTATTTTAAAAGAATAATTTTCCTCAGTGTTCTTGCTTTTAAACTTATTGCTTTGAGAAGGACTATAATTTTGATAGAATAATAAAATTTTAAGAAACATCAATTAGAAATACTAGAAGCAATCTATAGGGTTATACAATGAATAATAAAGTAAAATTAAGGCAAAGATAAATAAGCACAAATGAGAGCGATGCTTGCCATAACGACGATTAAAAACGATCATGACACAGACTAGACCCGTATAATAAATAATAATAAAAAATAACAGGGCTGTCTTACTTCCAGGAAGTTCTTTACAATCGTAACTGATCTCAGGGCTTTGTCCTTCCATAGACGAAGACGAAATTTCCTGAATGCCTATTCACAATGAGATTTTATTAATACCCAGGCTCAGCCAACGCCATGCTGAGCCAATCCAAATTTTCATTGAATTTTCTGATTGGCAAAAAAGTTTGATGAAAGATTCCGATTGGCTTAAATTAGCGCTAGTCCAATCTCTGTATTAGTAAAATATCATTGCAAACAATGCATAAACGAATATTTTACACTAAGTACCCAGCCACTATAGCAGGAAAACTTTGATTTCATAATGGTATAAAAGCCCCAAAGTTTTCTTGGATAATCCATTCTTATTTTCAGATGATGAGCTTCTAAAAAGAAAAGAAGCAGCAATCAAAATAGATGGCGTATATATTGCGGTGAGCTATAACCGTTAGGTTATTTACTTCAAATTTTCACCCCCTAAAACTTCTGCATCCGGGGTAAGTGTACCCTGTCCCCCCTAAAACCACCACTGGTCAAATTATTTCCTCCTTCTTTTCAATTTATTCACCCCTTTTTTGTTATGCATTTTTATTTTGTCTTGACTCCGAAGTAGGTCTTTTCATGGGTCCAGTAAATAAACGAATTTCATTTAGTAACATTAATAACAAGCGTACGGAAATTAGTAAAAATTATGATATTTGAGGATGGGGCCTCAGACCCAGAGACACCCCCCCTCCCTCCCACACACGTCTCGTTCTTACCTGAGTGATTTTATTAACAAAGATGGTGTATGCAGGGAAATTGTAAAAAGTAGAACAGCCAAGACACAGATTATTTTTTTACAGTTGAAAAAAATCGGAAGAATAGGAGGATTAGGTTGCGAATTAAGATAAGAATATTGAAAACCATCGTAATGAAAGTAATCAACTGTGGCTCCGAAGCGTATGTAGGTGCTTCGAAAGGAAGAGGAAAATTTGTTAAATGTTTTCTAGAGGATTTTGTCGAAGGATAGTAGGGATGTACGCATGAATTTTTTGTGTGTGGGGTGATAAGAAGAATGATCTTCCAGAAAAAAGAAGAAGTCCTGAAGAATGATCTTCGGTACTCGTTTGACTGGTCGCATATCAAACTTTAATCTGGGCGAAAAACCCGTTTTGATGGTCATTTTCTAAGGCAATAATGAAAGAGAGGCTAAGATGGTTTGGTCAACTTTTACGGATTCAAAGTCTTCTTGGGATTGAGATTCATTAGATTTTGTGCCTTGACATTAAGTTTCGATATTGATTGTCCTGTAATTCTGTCCCATCAATTTCAGGACATTTGATTGTCCAGTTTGTTGTTCCTCCAACGACGAATCGTTTTCAGCAATTGTGAATTTGTGTTTTTGTGGTTGTCCTCTATGCATATTTCAAATTACACGTTCAACACATTAAGCAATTCAAAACTGAGTATAGAGATGAAAATTTTCCCTTCTGTTTCTGTTTGTTTTAGTTGATTGGGGCTCTATAAGTTTAATTCAGAATAATCGATTGAAAAAGTGAGCTTAGTTAATGGGAAACACATTATTTGGGCCTTATCTGGGACCATCAGAGGGGGTGGGAGTGGAGTAGATTTTTAGAAAAGCGACCACGATATTTGGAAATAGCAATATAGCTGAGCAATATAGCTCATGTCAAAGAATTTACGTCACAAGACAGAGAAATTTGCTTTTCAAGCTGAAGTGAATAGGATTATGAAGCTGATTATTAATTCGCTATACAGAAATAAAGATGTAAGTGGTTCAAATTTTATTATGTCTTTGCTGTTTTTATAATTTTGTTTTACATGTTTCTTATATTTCTTTGCTGTTTATTTTTTCGTTATTATTTTCTTTTTTACTACATTTAACAGTTATAACTCAAGTACGATTTTCCTTGTAAGCAAGCAACTGCAACAACGAAATTCTTACTTCATTATGTTCAATTTAACAGAAAGACTTCTGGTTTTGAAGCACAATTTTAATGATTTCAACTGATTCTGGCAACTTCCACTGTAGCATTTTTTTTTCTCCCTACCAAGCAGCTTGGAAACACCCTACACTAACTAGAAAGTTTGCCGGTAAACTTTTACTTCAAGAGAATCTCACTTTAGCAATAGAGACATACTGCAATTGTTTTATGCGATATTTTATTTGTCATCTGAACCACGGATTTATTCATATCATATTGTGTTAATCTTAGAGTAGCGCCAATTAGCAGAATTGTAGGGGGCGGAGGCAGATTATTGTTTGACGTTTCCTTTACATCTTGTGTTAATCTTGAAGTAGGACTCGTTGTGCCATCTCGCGGAAATGTAGAGAGGCAGGGACAATATTTTTAGAATTGATATATTACTTGAATTACCCTTACTGTATACCTATCTACCTTAGTTCTGCCCTAGGATGGATGATAGACGAGATCATCAAGAACTGAAGAGAATCCTTTTTATACTACTCTGAAGGGGTTATGCCAGCTTTGCCTCTCATAGAGACTATTTATCTTGGCTTTACTTTAATTAGCCTTGGTTCTCAAATCTTTCATCACTTCTACCAAGTTGATAATTCAAAAATATGAGGTGTTATCAAAATCTATAGGGAGTGGCTTTTGAAGTTTATTTTGGTTGTTTTGATGATGATACAGGAAATAAATTTTTCAAAATATGGAGGGCGGTCCCCCCCCCCCTTGTGATAGGCAACCTCAAACACTTGCTATAAAGGATTTTTGTTGTTGTTCTGTAGTTGCTTACATTATTTAATTTTTGTATTGACATGCTCATGTTAGCTTAGAGCTATTATAGAGAGCAAACATGTTCTAATCTATTTAGTAAAATTTCTAACTACACAATTTTGCTATAGCCTGTTATAAAGAAAACCTATTTATTTTTATGTGTAAATCCTCCAGAAGTATAAAAACACTTGCAAGGCCCACTAGATTAGTAGGTAGAAAATTTGAATCTCAGTCTCGGGGTTGTCGCTTCGATCTCAGCTTTGGACTTTTTTTCTGTCTGCAGAAAGAAAATAATGGGAATATATTCTTTTTTGAGTTGAAGCTGCATTTTATGGGGCACAAAACTGATAAGATTGGTTTACGCGTGCAGTCGGATAGAGGAATCGATTAAGGGGGGTATGGAGGAGAGGGTGTAGGGTTGTTTTATAAATGAGTCATATTTTTAGTTTAAGTAGTAAGTTTAGTCATGGTTTAGTAGCGAAGTCAGAGTTTTGACAAGTCTATCCTGTTTTTTCTCCCGACTTGGGGATCAAATTGAAACTTTAATGGAGTCTTTTTTCTTTCTCTTTTTTTTGGGGGGGGGGTAGATCTTTTCGCCAGGGGAAGGACTAAACAGTTTTCATTTGATCCTCCCAAAGGAGTAAGCCGTATGGTTCTTTTTTATGCGAACCGTTTGACAGGCTTTGCTGCTAGTTAGACCATATTTTAACATTATTTATATAATATTTGTAATATAGCATTTAACCCGCAGTTTATATAATTAGCAGTATGATCTTTCCCTATCTCACCCATTATAAAAACCCGGAAAGAGGTGCGATTGCTCCAGAGAATGTATAAACCGGTATAAACATAAGCGGCATTAGATCTTTTCACGGGTAGACAAAGAATAATCACCTACGGAACAAGTACTGACAAAACCACTTGGCCGGCTCACCAATAAGTGGACAATAATTACAGAAATAAGCGGGAGGAGCTTTTTGTTCGCACCGAGAATGAAGAGCTAGAAATCACCTGCGGTAAACTTACTGGATAATTATATAAACTGTGATTTAACCTTACTATGTGAATAACGTTACAATTTCAATATCTTTGTAAAAAGAACAGTGTAGCTGAGAATAAACTGAAAGACCATTGCAATGAAGTAGGTTATTATAGTTGGTACATTGCTTGAGCCGGTGCCAGGGGATCACTACGATAAGGGAAGGTATATTCGGAAAAAATGAGTGGATATTTTCAAATGTCTTAAATAGTACGTCGCCATATTTTATCTGCAGAACAGCGAGGTATCTTTAAATTATGCTTATTAAAAGAGAATCCTAGTTTACTAAGTAAATGTAGTGTTTCATTTAAGTGTTTTCATTGTTATAGGAATTTGGAAGAGCAAAGATTGCTGATGTGCATTTATACTATTTGGGCTTCTTGTTTGTACAAGGCCGTAATTTTGGCTTTAAAATACACTTTGCTTTATCTTATAGTAGACAATTCACTAAGAAAATCAGGAAAAACTATTCCTTCGTGTCCTGTTTCTACTGAATCAAATAATAACTTCATTAAGATAAGATTCATTCATTATTAATTAAGCGTACAAGGAATGCATGGTGCTAAACCCCCAAAGACTCTTAGGCCTGTAGATGAGAGGGAAGACATACAATTCAATTAAGCACTAAATCAAAAGAAAAATTACAAAGATTAAAACAATACTCACCAAAAAAATGGATGAAAAAAAATGAAATAGACCCCAATTAATTATAAACAAAAAAAAGAAAAAGCAGATAAAAAACTTTATAGATTTCACAACACTAAGGGGCTGAGGGAGTTGAGTGGTGGAGCTGAGAAAAAGTAAAACATGTGCTCGCAATACGATACACTAATTTAAGATTAGGTTTGAATTAGATCAATTAGTTTTTTTAGGTTTAAAAGAAGTAAGTGATTTTAAAAGAAGTAAAATTTGCTTTTTCTAGCTTTACTATCACTTTAGAAAGAGGTTTTAAAAGAGAGGAAAAAGTTATTTTTCTGTCTTTACGATTAGTTTTCCTGGTTTTACTATTACTTTAGAAAGAGGTTTTAAAAGAGAGGAAAAAGTTATTTTTCTGTCTTTACCATCAATTCTGGCTTAACCTTTCTGTTTTACCAGATTTTCTGGCTTAACTATAGCATTAGAAAGTCGCTTTAAAATAGAAGAAAGAGCTAACATCCATACTATAGGACAATAAGAAACATAAGATTGGATCAGGCAATGAAAAAGGACTATCGAAACACCTCTGGGAAAAGGAATTTTAAGCTTCCTTAAAACATCGAGACTCCCGCGTATCTTCATTTTAGTCAAATAATTGTGACGCCTGAAAGACAGGCTTTAATTTCTACGGTAGATAATGAAAATCTGACATACCGGTCATTAGATATACTAAGAGTCCCATTCGACAGGCTGGGTGAGACATTTGACCAATAGTCCCATCCCACTATAATTATTATTATTCTTTTATGTGATATTTATTATACCTCTATGCCCCTTTCTAGCGCATCCAATAATTACTTTATTGGAATTATTAGTATTCCTTTATGTGGCGTGGCTTTTATTGCTTCTTTACAACATTTCCAATATATTTATCAAATATATAATTACACTACATCCAATAATCTTCCATTGAAATTATCATTTTTGCTGTATGTTATATTTATTGTTCCCTTTATACCGCATTTCTACTGCGTTACCATCGATTTGTGTCCAAAAATTGTGGCCAATTTTGTTTCTGTGAACCCAGTGATTTTTTTTCTTTTTCAACAATGATTTGTGAATTTTTAGTGCAAGGTCAAACAAATACTTGAAATATGAATAGACGGCTTGTAAATATTGTTATTTATAAATTGCTTTGAACAAATAATAAAATAACTGAATAACAATTAAAACAGGCTTTTTTACACTTTAGACTGCAACTTTTATTACCCTAGATTGACAGAGTTGTTTTTTTTATTCTTTTTTTTTTTTATCCGAAACTGTCCGTGCATAACAGATGCAGAAATGACTAACATCAAGTCTTTAATTTCAAAGATCTCTCATCTTTTCATTTGTAAGTGCAATATGTTGCATGATTTTAACTAGCATTTAAGGAGTATATAATCAGAAATAGGATGTAGCATCCAGAAATATGAGTTTTTTTTATGGATGCCAAAACAGTTCTAGATATTGAATTAGCCCTTTTCCAATTGAATTTAGGATTTCTATTTACGATTTATGCGACCTATTTGATTCGATAACTGGGTCAATGACCCAGCTGAGCCAGAGCAAGCAACTCTCTTGACTCATGGTGGCTGGATGCGTGAACTTTGCACCATCTTATATCAAATCATGGATGCATCCTAAAGGGTACAAAAGGGCAGTGCGCAACTCATTTCTCTCCAATTACCGATATTACATCTCTGCAAGTCACAGGATGTGCATAAAACTGGTGGTTTAAATATGTGAAATCAAAGCAAGTTTAAAGTCAATCACGAGCTGAAATTTGGCGGATAAACAGGGGGCAACTGTAGAATAACAAAGCTGGTGTACCCCCTAGGGTAAAAAAAAAACACCAAATCTCTGTGGTTTCAGAATCTAACAGCAATTCCAGTTAGATTAGTTTTGGAAACTCGTAGTAGAATATAGCTCTTTATGAGTGTAATTACCTATAGTAGAGGATATTGTACACACAATTATGCTAGGTATTATTTCAGCTAAATATAATGAAATATATTTTGGCTCAATTGTGGCCATCTCCAAATATACATCTACAAATGTGAACAGTGGATACAGACCCATCATCCTTGAAAAACACACAAGATACATAGCTTATACATGGCACTATCTATGTGATGCATATACTCATTTTTGGAAGTCTTTCAGTTAAGGATAAAAAAAATATGTTTTTAGCCCATTGATGGCAATCTCCCCTAACATCTGTTAAGTCAATATTATCCAATATTGGCGAATAGTGGATACATATCGACCAGAGGAATATGTCTCACTTTCGAACTAACTTTTCAAAAAAAAAACAAAAAAGAAAAAAAAACTACAAGGTATCTCGTTTTATTTTAGACATGATTACATTTTCTAATAAGAATTATATTCCATTTTCAACTCTTTGGTACGGCATGTTCTTTTTCGTGCGTAGAGTTTTAAATGTCTCAACATCAGACGAAAATTTTACAATGAAAAAAATTGTGTTTACAATGAATACAGGCTTCATGTTAATGAAAGGTGAAAATTGAATATCGACATTCTTGTATAGATATGTAACTTTAACTTTAGCCTCACACAGGGACAAAATTGTCCCGGCAATTTAGTTGCCTAAATGAGCAATTTTACTTGCTTTGTTGAGGAACTTGTTGAGCAGAAAAAATCCAATTTTTATTTGGCAACTAGGCGGCATCGAGTAACGGGCAACTTTCGGGCAAAAGTCTCCAGAAATTTTTTCTGAGTAAATAATACTCAGAATTTTTTTCTGAATTGATAGTGAGATTTGTTTTTTAAACCTGAGGATTTTAAAACTCAATGAATGTGCTTTTAAAAATTTAATCTTTAGACTTGTAGCATCTTTCACAAAAGAAATATAGGATTTCGTGAGTAGAATGCATCTTCTGGATTCTATGAGACATATAGGAAAACATTTTTATGGAAGCTCTACACCTTTTCAAAGAGAGTGAGTATCCCCTCGCAATGTCGTATGGATTCTACAGGACATATAGGAATTACAATGCTATTTGCTGGGATATATAGGAACCACTGAAGCGTATCAAGTTGATAGACCTATAAAGTGATCAAATATGTTTTGGAACTATGAGTGAGATTGTATAATGCAATCAGACTGGTTTAGATGATTTATGCATTAAGGTTTCAATCCTACGCCTGAGGCACGAATATACAGTGCACTTTCACGATTACATGAATATACAGTGTAGTTTACCGAGCAAATTGCAAAAAGCGACCAATCCTTTTATATTATAGACCTATAAAGTGATCCAACACGTTTTGGAAGTACGGTTAAGATTGTATAATGCAATCAGGCTGGTTTACATGATATGTGCTTTAGCAAGTTCGTTCATCCGTCATCATAACATATTTTTTTTCTTTCCTGGTTCAATATTCAAAATTCCTTATATTGTGTATTCAAAGAGTTTGATAACCTCTAGCTTAAAGGCATATCATCGGGTTTAGTTAAGAATACATCATGGGATAATTACAGAACTGTGAATGATGAAAAGTTGTATCATTTTGCTTAAAAGCTAACTCTAATTGCAAAAAGGGTATAGCATTTGCAAATTGGACTCTATGAACGATATTAAGTTTTGATTGAATAATAGGGATGTGAATGATCCTAATTAGTGAACGGATCGTATGAAGGTGGAGAAAAAGGGTTAAACTAATTAACAGTTAAGGTAAGCCCGAAGGGCTTTTTAACTCAGACAATTTGTTATAAATTTGGAACAACATCAATCTGTGAAAATGGTTAACGATGATAGAATAACCTTGTGACTTGACCTAGCTTTACTTCTTCGATGTGTTCAGTATAATACACGAGTGGCGTTTGAACAATGTTGTCAATTTAAAATAGGGTCTAACGTTATAGTATACTAAAAAGCTGATACTAATAGAGATGTAGATGTCAAGAAAAGAATTTTAATAATGAAATTCAGAGCAATCCATAGAAATCCTTACAAATCAAGTAGTGAGGTGTATATGAGTACGAACCATCAAGGATCATAAGCACCAATGACCCTAACCACCAGGGACCTCAACCCCCAAAGGTCCCCTATCCCCGAACTCCGAAGGACCCCGCCCCCAGCTTTTTTGCCCCCCCCTATTTTTTTGAATTTTTTTAAAGTTTTTTCTTAACTTTTTTTTATTTATTTTTTTGACAGTTTTTTTTCAACTTTTTTACATCTCTAAATCATATCAGAAAGAGAGAATGACAATTTTGATTTAAGTTTTAAAACATATTCTTGTGCATACCGATACTCCTATTGATGAGGACTGATGGCTCTCATTCAATATTTTTTCATGAAAAACAAACTATCTTTTTTAACTAAATATTTTTGGACTTAAAAATTATTCAACTTTTTGACACTTTTATTTTAAATGTTAAAACATACTTTTGTGCATACCCATACTCCTATTGATGAGGACTGATGATTCTCATTCAATATTTTTTCATGAAAAACAAACTATTTTTTTCAACTAAATTTTTTTTTACTTCGAATTTATTCAACTTTTTTTTTATTTGTTATTTAAATTTTAAAACATATTCTTGTGCATACCGATACTCCTATTGATGAGGACTGATGGTTCTCATTCAATATTTTTTCATGAAAAACAAACTATTTTTTTTAACTAAATTTTTTTGGACTTCGAAATTATTCGAGTTTTTGACACTTTTGATTTAAATGTTAAAACATATTCTTGTGCATACCCATACTCCTATTGATGAGGACGGATGGTTCTCATTCAGTATTTTTTCATGAAAAACAAACTATTTTTTTAACTAATTTTTTTTGGACTTCGAAATTATTCAACTTTTTGACACTTTTGATTTAAATGTTAAAACATATTCTTGTGCATATCCATACTCCTATTGATGAGGATTGATGGTTCTCATTCAATATTTTTTCATGAAAAGCAAACTATTTTTTTAACTAATTTTTTTGGACTTCGAAATTATTCAACTTTTTGACACTTTTGATTTAGATGTTAAAAAATATTCTTGTGCATACCCATACTCCTATTGATGAGGACTGATGGTTCTCATTCAATATTTTTTCAGGAAAAACAAACTATTTTTTTTAACTAATTTTTTTTGGACTTCGAAATTATTCAACTTTTTTTCTTTTTTTATTTGTTAACATGGTTTTTTTTCAACTTTTTTTTTACATCTCTAAATCATATCAAAAAAATAGAATGACACTTGATTTAAATTTTAAAACATATTCTTGTGCATACCCATACTCCTATTGATGAGGATATTTTTTCATGAAAAACAAACTATTTTTTTGTTTTTTAACTAATTTTTTTAGACTTCGAAATTATTCAACTTTTTTTTACATCTCTAAATCATATCAGAAAAATAGAATGACACTTTTGATTTAAATTTTAAAACATATTCTTGTGCATACCCATACTCCTATTGATGAGGACTGATGGTTCTTATTCAATATTTTTTCATGAAAAATAAACTATTTTTTAACTAAATTTTTTTGGACTTCGAAATGATTCAACTTTTTTTTTATTTTTTAACATGGTATTTTTTCAACTTTTTTTTACATCTCTAAATCATATCAGAAAAATAGAATGACACTTTTGATTTAAATTTTAAAACATATTCTTGTGCATACCCATACTCCTATTGATGAGGACTGATGGTTCTCATTCAATATTTTTTCATGAAAAACAAACTATTTTTTTTTCAACTAATTTTTTTTGGACTTCGAAATTATTCAACTTTTTTCTTTTTTTTTATTTGTTATTTAAATTTTAAAACATATGCTTGTGCATACAATAAAAATAAAAAGGGCATTGACAGAAAATATCACTAAGGAATATAAAGATGAATCGATGAAAAACAAAGTACCAGCAAGCGTTACTGCCATTGATCAAACAGTCAATGAACCAAATAATACCAAAGACGAAAAGCATATTGAGCCTGTCGATGAAACACTTGTAAAAATTGTGTATGACTCAAAATGGAATAAAATTATGTACTGATTACGAACTACGAGAAGACAATAGCTATAGTATCAAGAGACAACATGGTGAACTATTTCATGGAACAGATTTAAAATGTCCAAAGTTGTTCAGTGATATTAATAATGTATAATAATATATATTTTTTGTATTAATATTCTACATGACATTATTTCATTAAAAATATGTTATGCATTATATTGTTATGTGTTCATTGTTTTTAGAGTAAGCTAGCATATCAAACGTTTAGAATGTCTATTAAAACATCGGAGATGTAAGAAAAGGAATTTACATACATCATATGTCGGATAGATAGGTTAACATAGAGAAAATCTAAGTATAAGAATGAATAAATTCTCTGTCAACATCTATTGACGGATACTTGGGATAGCATTAACAGAATCTAAGTATCAGAGTGAATAAATTCTTTTTCAATGTCTTTTGACAGATACGTTTGATAACACTGACATAATTTAAGTATCAAATTGAACGAATTCTTTATTAACATTCTTTATCGATATCATTTGTCGGGTACGTTGGATAACACTGACAAAATATATCTATTAGAATGAATAAATTATTTATCATCATCCGTTGTCGGATTTGTCATTATGAAAAAATTGTAAGTAAGTAAGTAACAAACTCTTTCTTGAATTCACCTCTTGGATACACAATACAGAAATTATTAAAAAAAAATTGTAATTTCCAGACTTCATTTGCATGCATAGATACCGAGTTCTATGACTCCTCCCCGCAATGAATTTTAAGGGTTTTATGACTCCTCCCGACAATGAACTCAGATGGTTTTAGGACTCATTCTCCAAGCCAAAACTCCATTCAACCTTGAAAGAAGGTATAAACGTTTGATGAAGTACTTCTCTACTTAACAACTACATTAATAGCTTCCAAGATGATAGGACTGTATGACAATGAATTTCTCGGTTTGAAAAAATCATCTTGTGGTGTTATATTCGAATGTGCATTTTTATTATTGTCTATGGAACTCGAGCAAATTGACTGTTATCATTGGATAGTGAACTATAATATGTTTGAGTACGATAAAAGCTTATGGAGTACTACATTACGTCTTATGAACAGACTGGGATTCTACGACAGTGATTACACCACTTAATAATAGTGGTCAGGAACTGAGAAATGTTCAGGAGGAAGTCAGTGAAATTTGCAGCTTTTTCGGGGTTGAAGCACTCTACGTAAAGGGTAATGTGCCTAAAGATAAAGTTTTAATTCAAAAGTGTGACCCTAGGATTCCACTTTTCAATCTAGAAGAATTTAAGTGTCCTAAATTTGAAGGGGCTTATCACCGTCCTGAAGACGAGGTTAGTTTCTTCGCGTAGTGGATACCTAATGACATACCTGATCGCGATAAATGCATAAGACACGGTAAAAAACTATTCTATATCATGGGATCCTCGTTTCTGGATGTTTAAGAGTGAACTTTATGTACAATTTTTATGTAAAGATGTGTTTTTTCTCAAAAAATCTATTAATATGTTTAAGCAATAAATATCTTTAAGCTTAACCCGTCTTTATTCTTTAGAATAGTTCTATTCATTTCATTAAATTATGAAAAATTTGTAAGTAAGTAACAATCGCTTTCTTGAATTCACCTCTTGGACACACAATACAGACATTTCATTCAAGAAATTATGACAAAATTCTAAGTAAGTAACAAACTCTTCATTGAATTCGCTGTTTGAATGCACAATACAGAAATTTAATTCAAGAAATTATTAAAAAAAATTGTAAACAAACTCTTTCTTGAATTCACCTCTTGGATACACAATATGGAAATTTCACTCAAGAAATTATGAAAAAAAAATTGGAAGTAAGTAACAAACTCTTTCTTGACTTCTCCTCCTGGATACACAATACAGGCATTTCATTCAAGAAATTATAAAAAAAATGTAAGTAAGTAAAAAAACTTTATTGATTTCACCTCTTGGATACACAATACAGATATTTCATTCAAGACATTATGAAAAAATCGCAAGTAAGTAACAAACTCTCTTTTGTTTTCACCTCTTGGATACACAATAGTGAAATTTCATTCAAGAAATTATGAGAAAGTGTAAGTAAGTAACAAACTCTTTCTTGAAGTCACCTCTTGGATACACAATGCAGAAATTTCATTCAAGAAATTATGAAAAAATTGTAAATAACAAATTCTTTCATGAATTCGCCTCCTGGATACACAATACAGACATTTCATTCAAGAAATTTCTAACAAAATTCTAGGCAAGTAACAAACTCTTTCTTGCGCTTTCTTGAATTCACCTCTTGGGTACACAATATGGAAATTTCATTCAGGAAATTATGAAAAAATCGCAAGTAAGTAACAAACTTTCTTGAATTCACCGTTTGGATACACAATACAGAAATTTAATTAAGGAAATTATGAAAAAAATTGAAAACACACTCTTTCTTGAAATCGCTTCATGGACGCACAATGCAGCAATTTCACTCAAGAAATTATGAAAAAAATGTAAGTAAGTAAGAAACTCTTTCTTGAATTCTCCTCCTGGATACACAATACAGACCAAAAAGTTGGGTTGGTCTAGGTTCGCTTAGAGTGGCGCGCCACTCTGAGCGAACCTAGATCAACCCAACTTTTTGGATATCTCTCTCACTATGATTGTGTGTTTGACCACTCTAAGTCAGGGCGGGTGTTTGCTAGTCCCAATAGTTGTCATTGCTGGATTGTAGCGAAACTAGATCAACCCGACTTTTTGGTCTGTATTGTTTATCCAGGAGGAGAATTCAAGAAAGAGTTTGTTACTTACTTACAAATTTTTTTTTCATACTTTCTTGAGTGAAATTGCTGTATTGTGCGTCCAGGAAGCGATTTCAAGAAAGAGTCTGTTTTCAATTTTTTTTTCATAATTTCCTGAATTAAATTTCTGTATTGTGTATCCAAACGGCGAATTCAAGAAAGAGCTTGTTACTTACTTGCGATTTTTTCATAATTTCTTGAATGAGAACCATCAGTCCTCATCAATAGGAGTATTGGTATGCACAAGAATATGTTTTAAAATTGAAATCAAAAGTGTCATTCTATTTTTCTGATATAATTTAGATGTAAAAAAAGTTGAATAATTTCGAAGTCCAAAAAAAAATTTAGTTAAAAAAACAATTTGTTTTGCATGAAAAAATATTGAATGAGAACCATCAGTCCTCATCAATAGGAGTATGGGTATACACAAGAATATGTTTTAAAATTTAAATCAAAAGTGTCATTCTATTATGATTTAGAGATGTAAAAAAAGTTGAAAAAATGCCATGTTAAAAAATAAAAAATAAATAAATAAAAAAGTTGAATAATTTCGAAGTCCAGAAAAATTTAGTTAAAAAAATAGTTTGTTTTTCATGAAAAAACATTGAATGAGAGCCATCAGTCCTCATCAATAGGAGTATGGGTATGCACAAGAATATGTTTTAAAATTTAAATCAAAAGTGTCATTCTATTTTTCTGATATGATTTAGATATGATTTAGAGATAAAAGTTGAATAATTTCGAAGTCCAAAAAATTTAGTTAAAAACAAAAAAATAGTTTGTTTTTCATGAAAAAAATATTGAAAGAGAACCATCAGTCCTCATCAATAGGAGTATGGGTATGCAAAAGAATATGTTTTGAAATTTAAATCAAAAGTGTCATTCTATTTTTTTGATATGATTTAGAGATGTAAAAAAAGTTGAAAAAATACCATGTTAACAAATAAAAAAAAAGAAAAAAGTTGAATAATTTCGAAGTCCATAAAAATTTAGTTAAACAAAATAGTTTGTTTTTCATGAAAAAATATTGAATGAGAACCAGCAGTCCTCATCAATAGGAGTATGGGTATGCACAAGAATATGTTTTAACATTTAAATCAAAAGTGTCAAAAAGTTGAATAATTTCGAAGTCCAAAAAAAAATAGTTTAAAAAAATAGTTTGTTTCATGAAAAAATATTGAATGAGAACCATCAGTCCTCATCAATAGGAGTATGGGTATGCACAAGAATATTTTTTAACATTTAAATCAAAAGTGTCAAAAAGTTGAATAATTTCGAAGTCCAAAAAAAATTTAGTTAAAAAAAATAGTTTGTTTTTCATGAAAAAATATTGAATGAGAACCATCAGTCCTCATCAATAGGAGTATGGGTACGCACAAGAATATGTTTTAAAATTTAAATCAAAAGTGTCAAAAACTTGAATAATTTCAAAGTCCAAAAAAAATTTAGTTAAAAAAATAGTTTGTTTTTCATGAAAAAATATTGAATGAGAACCATCAGTCCTCATCAATAGGAGTATCGGTATGCACAAGAATATGTTTTAAAATTCAAATCAAAAGTGTCATTCTATTTTTCTGATATGATTTAGAGATGTAAACAAAACTTGAAAAAAAAACTGTCAAAAAAAATAAAAAAAGTAAACAAAAAACTAAAAAAATAGGGGGGGGGGGCGGGGGTACAAATAGTTAGGCGAGGGATCCTTTGGAGTTTGGGGATAGGGGACCTTTGGGGTTTGAGGTCCCTGTTGGTTAGGGTCATTGGTGCTTATGATCCGCACTCATAGGTTCGCACTCATATACACCTCACTACTTGATTTTTAAGGATTTCTATGGATTGTTTGGAATTTCATTATTAAAATTCTTTTCTTTACATCTACATCTCTATTAGTATCAGCTTTTTAGTATACTGTAACGTTAGACCCTATTTTAAACTGACAACATTGTTCAAACGCCACTTGTGTATTATACAGAACACATCGTAGAAGTAAAGCTAGGTCAAGTCACAAGGTCATTCTATCATAACAAATATTTATAACAAATTGTCTGAGTTAACAAGCCCTTCGGGCTTACCTTAACTGGCAATTAGTTTGACCCTTTTTTCTCCACCTTCATACGATCCGTTCACTAATTATGATTAGGATCATTCACATCCCTATTATTCAATCAAAAATTAATATCGTTCATAGAGTCCAATTCGAAAATGCTATACCCTTTTTACAATTAGAGTTAGCTTTTAAGCAAAATGATACGACTTTTCATCATTCACAGTTCTGTAATTATCCCATGATGCATTCTTAACTAAACCCGATGAGATGCCTTTAAGCTAGAGGTTATACAACTCTTTGAATACGCAATATAAGGAATTTTGAATATTGAACCAGGAAAGAAAAAAAACATGTTATGATGACGGATGAACGAAGTTGCTAAAGCACATATCATGTAAACCAGTCTGATTGCATTATACAATCTCAACCATACTTCCAAAACGTGTTTGATCACTTGATAGGTCTATAGTATAAAAGGATTGGTCGCTTTTTGCAATATGCTCGTCAAACTACACTGTATATTCATGTAATCGTGAAACTGCACTGTATATTCGTGCCTCAGGCGTAGGATTGAAACCTTAATGCATGTATCATCTAAACCAGTCTGATTACATTATACAATCTCACTCCTAAACCAGCCAAACCAACAAAGAATTTCAAGCCTAGCACGCCTACCACTCAGCTAGGCCGGGTTAAATTCATTGCAACACGTGTAATTGAACCGAGAAACCTTGAATCGTGAGTCTCTGTACGACCTCATCCATAATGCTACCACTAGGTGGCTACCCTTTTCTAACATATCTTACCTAGGAGTATGCTCACTTTAGGCCTCCCCCTCCCACTCTCCTCGAAAAAAATAGCGTTTCAATAATAGGCAGCGCGCTAGCGCGCTGCCTAAGTAAAGAACGATGTGGGCACAATGTGTTTTTTTTCTCATTTCCCGGGCACTTCGTATCGAAGGAGTTGTCGTAGAAAATTCGAAAAGGGCTCATTCGATTAGAAATTGGAGTGGCTAGTGCCCTTTTCAATAGTCGAAAGTGATTGAAGGGCAACTAGCCCCCCCCC
>JAQQPU010017426.1:0-18682 GCA_029168905.1 Artemia sp. Kazakhstan ARC1039
CGCGCCTTGGCTTGTAAAAACAAGGGGGAAAAATTTAAAAGAAAACGTCTCCTTCAAGCGGGCGGTAGCTTTTTCACACTTTTACTGCCAATAATTGCAAGACTTGTAAACAGTTTTCTCTAGAGAATGGCAAAACCCTATAAATTGACACCATTTGAACTTGTCCTCTCGCCCGTCGAACATTTTGAAGACAATCTAAGCAAATTCATTAATGACGAGAATATTGCCGATGATAAAAACTGCTTTTACTCCAAGATGCATTGCGACGTGTGGACAAACATAAACCTTATCGTGAGAGACCCGTCGCTGTCGCCACTGATCCCTCTAAACAGGAAACATCTCCTCAAGATTCTGCACAATCAAAGGAGAAAGAATTGAATTCGATTGTATCGAAAATTGGGAACCTATTGCCACTCACCTATAGAGAACAGAGTAAAAGAGTATTATCTTATCTCATGTTGGAAACTGATGATCAAGTTCAAGTCGACAGCAAAGGGAAACGAATTATAATTCAGGGAAAAAGTTATAATCTAGTTGATTTAATTTGTGATATGGTGAAAAATCGTAAAGGACTTTTATCCTTTGACAATAATCTATACATCTTTCTAAGTGTATCAAACTTCCCCAAAATTCTTATTGGCAATAAGCAAATTCTTAAGAAACTAAGAGAATATAGTCCTCCAACAACGCCAACACCATTTAAAAAAGAAGAAGAAGATTCAATATTTGAAAATACTAGCACCACTGATTTTACAACACCTGTGGCTGCCAGTCAAAAGCAAAGACGAATTTATTCATTCTCCAGTGTGCAAAAGGGGAGTGGACATTACACTACGTGTTTACGTTCAAAATGGATGAAGTTCTGAAAGGTGTTTATGAAAATATTGGTGAAGCGGGAAGTTTAAGTTCTCCCAAAACGCTTTCTAGAGTTGTCTCCGGCACCACATTGAAAAATGCAAAAGACTATCTAGAAAATGAGCCGAGTTACACACTACACCGGAATACCAGGCTTCGCAGCAAACAATATCGACAAACTAAAGCCTTTTTCCCTCTGCATATAATGCAAACGGATCTCCTAACTCTAGACGCAATTCAACGGCGTCACAATGCACCCTACAAATATATTCTGGTGGCAATCAGTGTCTTTAGTCGCTATGCCTATGCCATCCCATTAAGGTCAAAGAGAGGTGTTGAAGTTGCTCGGGCCATTGAAAGTATTCTTGAACAGGATTCGTATAGAAAAATTCAATCGGATCGTGGCAGTGAATTTGTTAATCCCCATGTGCAAAAGGTTCTTTTGAAATATAATACAACACTTTATCATTGTCACAGCCCGATAAAGGCTGCATTGGCTGAACGATTAATAAGAACGATTCGTCTATTAATTTCAAGATATTGTACCCTAAAAAATACACCAGCTTTTATTCATGTTTTAGATAAAATCATGCAGATATACAACCATCGACCCCATCGATCTCTGTCCAACTCAAGCCCTCGGGATGTTCACTACAATGAAAATACATTTGATGCTTATCTAAAGCAATATTCCAATGATGGAAAAGAAAAAAAAATGTGAAGAAGAAATTCAATGTTGGTGATACTGTTCGAATTAATAGAACCCCCAATATTTTTGAAAAGGGGAATTATTTATGGAGCACCGAACTTTTCAAAGTGTCCAAAATCCTGGATACCGAGCCCACGACCTATCGACTGCGAGACACCAAAGATGAAGAGATTCTCGGCGGTTTTTATGAATATGAACTGCAAAAAGTTAGAAACACTAGTGAAATGTATCAAATTGAAAAGATATTAAAGAGTCGTACTCGTAGGGGCAAGAGACAGTTGCTTGTTCGCTGGCTAGGATACAACTCAGATTTTGATTCTTGGGTCAGTGCTGAAGATATTAACAATGCCCAATGATTTCTATCTGACTTTCATGTCCAATGTTTCTGATCCTCTCTACAATGACTTGAATAGAACAAGTGATTTTTGGACGAAACTCTCCCCCACCATCAAATTCGACGACGGAAAGTATGAAGTGGCTCTTGTCGACTGTATTCTCAAAAATACCTAAGACATCCTGAGAAAAGATCTTAAATATGAAATAAAAATTAGACCCTATGATTGGCCGCCACCATCCTCAAGTGATCAAGAACAAATTCAAAAAAATCAATTGGATGGATTATCCATATATTGAATTACCCTACGAGGAGCTCAACTGTATGAACGATTTATGTCGTTCTATTAAAAAAAGAATTTCCGCTCGTAAAAAAGGAGCTTTTCATTTCAACTATTCAAAGGAGGAGGGCAAGATCTCCATTAGTTCACCTATTGCCAGCGAAAAGGTTATTCTCAATGATAATCTAAAGGATGTTCTTGGCTTTAAGCTCAATATAATCAATGGTAAAAGTGCCGGAAACACTAATTTCATTTTTGCTGACTACCCGCCTGCCTTCTCCACAGACACTTGTATATTTCTCTACGCCTCATTTGTGGAAACATCTCGGGTTGGCAATTCAAATGTTCCCCTCCTACGAGTTCTTAAACGAAAAACCAATCAAGAGCATATTCACCACTACAATATAAAGCTTCTTCAGTATATTCCCGTAAACACTTCCTATTTGGAACTCTGTCAGTTAACACTAAGAACTGAATTGGGTGATCCCATAGCAATTTAAAAGGTTTGGCTGTGATTACATGCCATTTTCGTCCTATCGTTCAAATTCAACAAGATGTCTAATAAAAAAGTGGTATTCACTTGTCCTGATAATGACTGCTATGTTAATAATCTTGGCCCAAGACAACAGTGCAATGGAATGGACTATTACAAAGGTCGCTAGTCAATGTCTGGCTACGGTCTTGGCAGTTGGTTTGTTAAGCTGTTTGGCTCTTCACTACCACTGACTAGAAAATATCTTGTACCGGCTGCGACAGATTTTGCATCCTCTACACTATACGATTAAGGCTCTGGCAAGGATTTTAAAAAAAGTGCTACGGAAAATCTTAAGTCCAGTGCGCGAACCCTTGGCGAGAGATTAAAACAAAATGGTAAAGTTTTAAAAAGGTCAAGAAACAATGCATCACTCATCAGTCTCCATTCAGGTCGGAAACGAAAGACATCATCCCTCTTGTCAAAGAAAAGAAGGAAAAAGCCGATACGTGCTGTAAACAGAAGAAGAAGTCCCAGGAAGAAAATTGTTAGATCGAAACTAGATTTCTTCTCCTAAAATGTCCTATCTACCGCATAAGGATTCTCAACCTTCAATCACCGCCTCATTGAATCTATTCAATGCTGAAAATGTTGATGTGAGTGTCAAGCATGGATACTATGAACAATTTTATCCACAACAACCCCTCTCCAATAATATCCACTTTCAAATTTATTCCAATGAAGACTACTTTATGGACATGTCTTCAACATTTATAGATTTACAAATGAAAGTCCGAAAATCCGATAATACAATGCCAATTCGGGCCGATGGAATATCCTATGAAAATTATATATTACATAATTTATTTCGTCAAATTAGTGTCTACATCAATGGCACGCTGGTGAGCACAAGCAACAATCTCTCAAATTATACAAGCTATATGCAATTCATGTTGATGACACCCAAGTCATACAAGGAATTGAGAGGCACCTCCAATGGATATGAATATATTACTAATACTGATAGTACAGATGCACTTAAAAATGCTACAACTAGTGAATTACATCTAGTTGGAAAAATATATCATGAAATATTTAATATACCCCAATGGTTGCCGCCCAATGTTAAAGTGGATATAAAACTGACGCTTGCACCATCCAATTTCATATTGAGAAAAGAACTTGCTGCCAATCCTGATGTAAGTCTCTCCCTCACCTCGGCAATACTTCATGTACGCAAACAACAGGTCATGAGTTCTGTTGCTTTGGCAGTGGAAAAACTGAGAGCCAATGGGAATAATATTAAACTACTTGTTCCTCATACAATCACCAATCAACGTCATATTGCCATGGGCTCAGGCACCTTCACCGATTCATCCTTTATCAATGGTGAAATTCCGTCAAAACTTGCTTTGGCATTTGTAAAAAGGGCTAGTGCAATAGGATCGTGGAATGAATGTCCACATAAATTGGAGATGTTTGGACTTTCATCTCTTGTGTGCAAAGTAAACGGCATCCCACTCTACAATCTATCTTTTGATAAATCCTATAGAACATTGTATGAGTTGACCATGCAAACCTTAGATCATGATTCGCAACTATTTGAAAATGGTATAACTGAAGATATGTTTGCTAAAACACATGGTATCATTGTACTGGATTTGTCTGGCACACAGGATATGAGTATAGTACGTACGGGGAGTGTGCGTTTAGAGTGTACATTTGCCGACCCATTGGCTGAGAGTATTGCACTAATCTCACTAAATCAATATGAAACCTAGTGGGAAATCACTCCCGAAGGCAGTGTTCTACTAGACTTGGCGCCATGAACACCAGTCAAATAATCAATGTATTTAATATGGACCCCTACATGTCCCAGTACAAATCCTATTGTCTACCCTCGGACTTTCTTGGAAAAATTCAAAGTGTCAACAAAACCTTGATTATTGTTAATAGCAGTCCGTCGACTGTGCTGACGGGTCATTGGCTGTGCATCTTTCAAACAATGAAGACGATTGAATTTTTTGATCCTCTTGGTCTACCCTATACATTCTACACACCCCACATCAGCAACTATATTGAGAGCAGCGGGAAAACTATTATTCAAAATCGGAAGAGGGTGCAGGATCTAACGACTAAAAGCTGCGGCTTCCATGCACTACTATATTTTGTGTTCCGATGTCGCGGCTATACTTACAAGCAGTTTCTCCACATTTATAGTGACAATCCGCGTCTGAACGACTTTCTAGTGGAAAATATCCTCTCAGACCTATACAGTATTGATTTCACGGCCCTAAGAGTAAAGTGCTTAAAAAATGTTTGTGAATTTGTTTATTAATAAAATGTATATATATACAACAATGTCTGTAAATCTTCACTTTTAGATTTTTTCTTCAATGTATAGGCAACTGTCGTGAACCACTAATGCTGGTAAATCATTTGGATTCACTGTATATTGATCTTGATTGACTGCAAAGTCAGGGTCACATTTTCTACAGTACAATGTAACTTCACTCTTGTCATATCTCTTTGTATAGTCAATGATACTATTTGCATTCATATTATGAAATTCACTAGTTTCAATCTGTCTATTTGAAGCAATATCACATACAGTGTTTTCAAGTGGTGAATCACATTCGGTAACTGCCAAATAAAAATCACTTGGTTTATAGTCATAGTAGGCAGTGTCGTCACAAGATGACGTAGAAACCAAATTGTCTTGTTAGTCCAACAGTTGAATCGTAGACCAGATTCCTCTTCCCAGAATAATTTAAATCCACGACGATACCAAACTCGTAGAAATAAACTAAAATCACGTTTAGGATTCTTTCCAATCATAGCGGGGTAAGTATTCTCCCACTGATCACATTTATCATAGTGATATTTGGAGCACAGGTGCCCTCTAGGGTGAGAGTCACACACCTCTTCAAGACATGAATTACATCCTTTAATTTGTACTGCATAGCCTCTATGTAATTTACAAGGATTACATTATTTGCACTTTTCACTATAGTCATCAATAATTGTACAATTCTCACACTGAGTCCAACTGCCAAGAGTGTACAAGCACAATGGACATATATAGAACATTATTGGTTTCCGATGTCAACTCACTCACAGCTAAAACGAAACTGATCGTCCTCGCTCCATAAATTCAATGAGTGGAAATGGGGAGAGGAGTAGCTCTGTGACGTTACCTCTTTCGAATGGTGGAGCCATCTACATTGAATCCATTGGCAATGTTTTCAAAAGTATATCCACAATATGATTCTGCTTTGTTCCAATTAATATATCAATAAATTGACTATAAGCATTTGAATCACATTTTAAAAGTTTCATACAATAATCCAATGGGGGAGAATCACTCCTCATTATATTGTCAAGTGTTCCCTGACAAGAGAATATCCTGCGTTTAAGAGATAACTCGAGAAAATCATCATCCAAAATCAAATTGTTTTCCATAAACACTAGATTTGATCTAATTCTCTCTTTCTCAAATTTATTCATTTTTCAATCCTTTCACTCTGACTGCTCACTCTAGACTGACCCTGATTCGTTAGCCCTAACCAGAAAAGAAAGGGAACATTTTCGATTTCGAAAAAATTTTATTGAACAATTATAACAACAATAATACTATGCATGTACAATTAGCGATACTGTTTATTGTCTTCAATATGTTTCATCAATGCACTTAAAGCACATTGAAGTCTATTCACATCTGCTATATCAACTTTAGCGGCGAAACTTAATTGATCCTCCATTTTAAATTTGTTCAAGGATATCACATATCTTGCATATACTGCATCCCATTCCAGACAAAGCCGTGATCCTTTCGTGATTTCCACCGCAATGTTTGGTGCTCTTGTATTATTATCATCAACTCCACTATCAACTTCTAATAGGGTAAATATTCCACTCATCGACATCAACACAAATATATATCCAAATGAGTAAAGTCAAACTGTTCTTCTCACTCCTTTGAATTCTGTTCACAGACTAATAAAACTATAGCAAAAATCCTTTCCTCATATTCCCTCCGCCGCTAATATGTAAGCAAGCCCTCTGATTGGCTGAGAAGGAAACACGTGATCTAACTGTTTTCTATTTCTGGAAACTCATAACATTTGCTGAGAACGTGCCCAGAACAACAACAACAACAAATACTGTTTCCTATTTCTGGACACCTTGATATTCGCTGAGAGCCTGCCCAAAACAACAACAACAACAAATACTGTTTCCTATTTCTGGACACCATGACATTCGCTGAGAACGTGCACTTACAACAACAACCACAACAACAACAAATAAATTGACCTTGACATTCGCTGAGAGCGTGCACTTGCCCAAAACAACAACATTGACCTTGGAAAAAGAGGTCATTGACCCCATTAACCACGTGTTCTCCCTAGGGAGGCTATGCCCATATTTGGTGTTAAAAAAAGTTGTAGGTGGCAGCAGGGGTGTCGCCCTGTGTCAATAGGAGCCTTTCTACTTTTAACTGAAAGTAAGGAATGACGTTAAAACGAACAGAAATTATACCGTATATGAAAGGGGATGTCCCCTCCTCAACGCGTCGCTCTTTACACTAAAGTTTGACTTTCTCACAACTCTATTTTTTTTAAACCAAAAAAAACTTTAGCGTAAAGAGCGCGGCGTTCAGGAGGGGACAGCCCCTTTCATATACGGAATAATTTCTGTTCGTTTTAAGTTTTAACGTCGTTCCTTACTTTCAGTTAAAAAAAACTTGTTTTTTTTATTTAATACTGTGAGGAGACGAGTGTATCATTATAGACATTCAATTTAGTTTATACGCCAGTGCATGAAAGTGTTATTTAATATGTGAGTTTTGATTCCTACTTATTTATTTATATTTCTTTTCTTTTTTCTTTCTCTTCGTGTGTTTAGTATGTTTTATTTTGATGTAAGTTAAGTTTTAAAAAAGAAAAGTTTTTGTGTCATTTCTCCCTTTTTTCCCGTTGAGAAAGGCTCCCGGATATGGGGCCGAAATATTCGGAGTATGTTTGTTTAATTAAGTGTTTATTTTATCGTATTTTTTCACTGCTCATCAAAATTAAAACCCATTTTCCTTGCTTGGATCCCAAATGGCTGACGGATGGTATTTGTCTAGCAACCTGGCATAATATGGGTAGCTTAGCGAAGCACTTTGAAATAGAGAAACATATATTCATGGTAAAGGATATGTTTCGCGATAAAAAAATTATTATACCTCCAAGAGAACTATGCGAGGGCAGGAGGTGTTAGGTTTTTAGTTGTTAATCCAATATAGAGAATTATATCAGCTCCAATTTAAGTATTCTCACCATATTCTTTTGCGGGGAGTGTTACCTCCATCCTTAATGTACTTAGAACCTCACCTGTTGGCATGCTCGAATCGTATCCTTTTTAAAATTTATTCTGTCACAACTCATTTCGATTGTTAGACTGATGAATTTCAACGTTTTTACACGGATTTTATATTCTGATGGAACAATTTAATTACCCGGTCCGTTACACGGTAAGAGAACAAACAAAATCCGTATAACAGAAATTATCTGGTGTTTTTTGTAAATTTGAGGATCAATACATGACCAAGTCGTATAACCGGATACCTTTATTGTTGGAAACACTGAAAATAAATATCGTTATAAATTCGAGAATCAATACATGTCTAGATCACATAATGGGATACCTCTGTTATTGGAGACAGTGAAAATAAATATATCATAAATTTGAGAATCTAAACATCTATTCAGGTAGACATCTGAGTAACTGACCATCTGAGGGTACTAAGATCAAGTTTCTTATATCCGAGGGTTCTCCACTTTACTAGCAACCCTTAGGGGAAAACATCCTGAAGAAAAAACATCCTCTAAACTATTACGTAACAGCCATGTGTGCATAATAGATCAATAATCAATAATACCTGCGTCTTGATAGGCTAGCAACTTCAGGTATACCCCCTATGGGCCTGATCAGTACGTTATGCCTCCACTACTCCAAGCATTGTCTTGTATTATTTCAAAGATATTTGAAGTACCTAGCCCGTAATATTTGCCTGTAGAGCCATTTAATTTTAGTCAGGAGATTTTTAGGTAAACAACTGCGTGTTTTAATTGAAATCATACTTAAAAATTTGTTCAAATTCTACTTTAAAAACTAGAAATCGTCACGTAAAGGAGACCTAAACAGATATGACGTAGCTTGGATAAACCAGTGAGGATAAAGAAAAAGAATATTTACAGGCCAATGAGCCTTTGGGAGAACAGTAACATTTAATATTGTATGTACATTTAATGAAGAATAAATCTTATCTTGTTTTTTGGTTTGATGCGATAAAAAAGCAGGTAAAATTTTCTGTGGTACAATTAACGGTGCGACACATTTTCTATAAGATAAATGAAGTCTATCCCTACTACAAACAACCTAGAGTAATGGTATTAAGAAACTGCTGACCGAAGCGAAGAGAAGTGAGAAAATTCTCATTTCGACATCGAAGTGTTCCAATAACAAGAATAATGTAAGTTGAGCAATCTTTCCTGTAGATCTGATTTGGGATCTCAAGACAGTAAATAGGCGTAAGTTTATATATTCAAACATGATTTTCTTTGATTAAAAGGGTTTAGGCTTCTCGGAAATCTCTAAAGAAGCTTCTATGAAGAACCATTTCCAATAAGCTGTATTTTAAAGGCAAAAGGGAATATCGAAGCTGCTCATACTTCATATGAAGGTAATATTATTCCATAAACTTTCCGGTGAAACACAATGCTTCGACCCTATATTTCAATATAAAGCCATAAACTATAGAATGTTCATATGCAGCAGTGCTATGTTTTTTTTTTTTTTTTTTTTTTTTTTTTTTTTTTTTTTTTTTTTTTTATAATCTTACCCCTTCCTAATAAACTGAATCAAATTCCTGACCTAAGTAAAATCGGTTTCTCTGTCTGTATTTGGAGATAATTAGATTAGTCTCAGTGAGACCAACTACTATGCAGGCATATTTTAATTAAATATTTTATATATAGAGTTGCTGGTATACTAATTATTTCACGTTTAGAGATAATTTTAACCATCACATTAGGGGATTGGCAATGGGAGGGCCTTTAAGTCTGTTTTAAGCAAATATTTATGTAGAGTATGTAGAAACTTTAGCTTTAGAAACATATTTTTTTTAAAACCTAAATTTTGGGCAGATATATGAATGATATTTTAGTGATTTGGAATTATGGGGAATCTCAAATTGAAGGTTTCTTGGAACACTTAAATAATTTGGGGGAAGAATTAATTTTACAATTGAAAAAGAAACAGAGAATAAGTCACCGTTTCTAGATATTTTGATCCATAGAAATAATAACGAACTAGCGTTTCAATTTACCGTAAACCTACTAATAACAACCATTACCTGTCTTTCGCATCAAATCATCCGATCAAGGTAAGAAGGGATGTGGTTTTTTCTTTAGTTGATAGGGTATTAAAATTAGCATCACCAGAATGCATAAGCAATGAAATAATTTTATTAAGGATATTCTAGTAAGTAATGGCTATCCGGAAAATATGATTTCTCAAATAATTGAAAAAAGGAAAAAAAGTTGATGGATCCAGAAATGTTAGAAGAATTAAGAAGCCCTCAGGGCAGGGGTTGTCACAAAAATTAAGAAGAGAATTAAAAAACATAATATAAAAACAGCATTTAAATCAGGACAAACTATAAGCTCTTTTCTAAATAATGGGAAAGACAAGGTACCGAGAAATATGCAAAATGGAGTATACAAAATTCCATGCTCTTGAGGTAAATTTTATGTAGGAAGAACACAACAGATTTTAGAAAATAGGCTACAGCAACACAAGATTGCCATAGATTGCTCTCTAAAACATAATAAAACACCGGAAACGTTTGAGTCAGCTGTTGCAGAACATGTTTATAATTTTTCTCATCACAGTATTTTATTTGATCAAAAAAAAATAGTCTGTAGGACTTTTACAAAGCTTCAGGTAAATTATCATAGGTAGCGCGATAGCGCTGCCTAAGTAAAGAACGATGTGGGCACAATTTATTATTTTATTTATTCATTTTTTTTCCTTCATGCCCGGGCACTTCGTATCGAAGGAGTTGTCATAGAAACTTCGGAAAAGGCTCATTCGATTGGAAATTGGAGTGGCTAGTACCCTTTTTAATATTCGACTGTGATTGGAGGGCAACTAGCCCCTCCCCACGCCCATCATTCCCCCGAACACATCCAATCAAAATGTTGAGATAGCCATATTGTTCAGCGTAGTTTATTTCCGGATAGAAAATATGTTCTTGAGGAGGACACTCCCCCACAATCCTCGGGACAAGGGTTTTAAGTTCTGCCCTGAGGGCAAGTTAGAACGATGTTGGCACTATGTATTATTTATTATTTTTTTATCCTTTAGAGCAGGGCACTTTGTATCGAAGAAGTTGTCGTAGAAACTTCGAAAAGGGCTGATTCATTTGGAAATTGGAGTGGCTTTTGCCCTTTTTAATAGTCGAAAGTGATTGGAAGGCAACTAACACCCCTTCCACGCCCACTATTCCCCAAAACACATCCAATCAAAATTTTGAGATAGCCATTTTGTTCAGCGTATTTGATTTCCAAATATAAATTATGTTTTTGAGCAGGATACACACCCACAGCCTTCAGGCCAAGGGTTGTAAGTTATGTCCAGGTGGCATATAAGGTTTTTATAGAAGACGTTGTCGTATAAACTTCCAAAAAAGCTCATTCGATTGGAAATTCAAAGGGCTAGTGTGCTTTTTAATAGTCAAAAGTGATTGGAGGGCAACTAGCCTCCCCCCCCCCACGCCCATCAAACCCCAAACAAACCCAATCAAAATTTTGAGATAGCCATTTTGTTCAGCGTAGTTGATTTCCACATAGAAAATATGCTTTTGAGGAGGACACTCCCCCACTACCCTTGGGGCAAGGGTTGTAAGTTATGCCCAGGGGGCATATAAGGTTTTTGTAGAACGCATTGTCGTAGAAACTTCAAAAAGGGCTCATTCAATTGGAATTGAAATAGCTAGTGCCCTTTTTAATAGTCGAAAGTGATTGGAAGGCAACTAACATCCCTTCCACGCTCACCATTTCTCCAAACACATCCAATAAAAATTTTGAGATAGCCAATTTGTCCCACGACGTTGAGAGTTCAGAAAATTATAGCTTTGAGCAAGACACTCCCCCCACAGTCTTCGGGGCAAGGGTTATAAGTTATGCCCTGGGGGCATATGATGTTTCTATTGAAATCTTTGTCGTAGAAACTTGAAAAGAGGCTCATTCGATTTGAAATTCAAAGGGCTAGTGCCCTTTTTAATAGTCGAAAGTTATTTGAGGGCAACTAACCCCCCTCTCACGCCCACCTTTTTCCCAAACACATCCGATCAAAATTTTTAGATAGCCATTTTATTCAACGTAGTTGAAAGTTTTGGAAATTAGGTCTTTAAGGATACCAACCCCTCCCCCCACAACCTTCAGAGCAAGGGTTATAAGTTATGCCCTGGGGGCATATAAAATTTTTACTGAAAGCGTTGTCATAGAAACTTCAGAAGGGCTGACTCAATTGGAAATTGAAAGGGCTAGTGCCTTTTTTAACAGTTGAAAGTGATTGGATAGCGACTAACGCCCCTCTCACGCCCACCATTTTCCCAAACACATCCGAACAAAATTTTGAGATATCCATTTTGTTCAACGTAGTTGAAAGTTCTGGAAATTAGGTCTTTTATAATGATAACCCCCTCAGCGCCCTCAGTGCAAGGGTTGTAAGTTTTGCCCTGGGGCATATAAGGCTTATAAAGAAAGTTGTTGTAAAAATCATAGGCAGCGTGATCGCGCTTCCTAATTAAAGAACGATGTTGGCACAATGTATCATTTATTTTTTGTTTTTTGTTTTCCATACCAGGGCACTTCGTATCGAAGGAGTTGTCGTAGAAACTTTGAAAAGGGCTCATTCAATTGGAAATTGAGAGGGCTAGTGCCCTTTGTAACAGCCGAAAGCGATTGGAGGGCAACTAACAATCCTCTGACGCCCTTCATTCATCCATACACATCCAATCAAAATTTTCAGATAGCTATTTTGTTCAACGTAGTAGAAAGTTCTGGAAATTAGGTCTTTGAGAATGAAACCCTCTCCCCCAGCACTCAAGGCAAAAGTTGTATGTTATGCCCTGGGGGCATATAAGATTTTATTGAAAGATTTGTCGTAGAAACTTTAAAAGGGCTCATTTGATTTAAAATTGAAAGAGCCAGGGCCATTTTTAATCGTTGAAAGTGATTGGAGAGCGACTACCGCCCCTCTCAAGCCCACCATTTCCCCAAACACATCCAATAAAAATTGAGATACCCATTTTGTTTAACGTAGTTGAAAGTTCTGGAAATTAGGTCTTAGAGCATGACAACCACCATAAGAGACCTTAGGGTAAGGGTTTTAATTTATGCCTTTGGGACATATAAGGTGTTTATAGAAAGTGTTGTCGTTTCAAAAAGGTTTCATTCGATCGGAAATCGAAAGGCCTGGTGCCCTTTTTAATAGTCAAAAGTGATTGGAAGGCTTGACATTTTTACAGTAAACATCGATGTGGGTATAATGTATTATTTTTTGTTTTTGTTGTTGTTTAGACCAGGGCACTTCGTATCGAAGTAGTTGTCTTGGGAACTTCGAAAAGGGCTCATTCCTTTGAAAATAGAAAGGGCTGATGCCCTTTTTAATGGTCGAAAGCGATTGGAGGGCAACTTATCCCCCTCCCGCTCCCACTTTCCTATGCCCACCCTCCCATTTTCCCATTATTTTTAAAAACTAAATGTTGCCTTAAGATTATATCAAAATGCACTGTGTCAATGCTAAAGCCCAATAAGGCATCTCAGCAGTATCCCAAGAACGACTGAGGGTATTATGTTTAAACTTTCGGGGCCTCTCATGCTCTTAAAATTAAACGAAATCAAAATAGCATAAGTGTATCCAATCTATCAATGAAAGTAAACATATTTTTTTGCGAATGATATCAAGTTTTCCATTTCAGGTCAGCTAGAGGAGGTATGAAACAAAATTAAACAGTACTATTTGTGTCCAGGTTTTTAAAAGGGTGTATGTTGTTAAAAATAGCTGAAAATTTTTCTCCATCACACAAATAGCAGGCCAAACTACAAAGTCTTAAAAAACAAAAAGATTTAAAATATTATTTTCTTTTTCCCTGAGAAGACTATGTCAATATAAAACGAACAGAAATTAATTTAAAAAACGTTTTTCCACAAAATAAATTTTTCAAAGAAAAGAAAAGAACTCCAATAAACAAAAAATGAGGTAAAATAAAATCAAATAATCAATCAAGCGTGAAACTACTACAAAACAGCATCGATATATAAATGAAACCCAAAATAGACAGAAATTACAATAAATAACCGAGTCAAACACAAAACGAGCAGAAATTAACATAAGTTGGGCGCAAAACCCCTATGCCTTCCCAAGGCCAGAACAAAATTTGTACTTTACTGAAAAAAACACAAATGAATGTGCATTGTCAGTTTAATATACATATACTGATATTTAGTAATCCAGATGTTAATATTATTTGATTTATTAAAGTTATAAAAGTAAAAACATTTATATTTTTTTCAGGTTTAAAGTTATGCCCTGGGGACACATAAGAACGATGTTGGCACAATGCATTATTTATCATTTTTTCCTTTAGACCAGGGCCCTTTGTATCGAAGAATTGTCGTAGAAACTTCGAAAAGGGCTCATTCAATTGGAAATCGGAGGGGCTTGCGGCCTTTCAAATAGTCGAAAGTGATTGGAAGGCAACTAACACCTTTCCACGCCTACAATTTCCCGAAACACATCCAATCAAAATTTTGAGATAGCCATTTTGTTCAGCGTAGTAGATTTTCAGATAGAAAATATTTTTTTGATGAGGTCACTCCCCCACAACCTTCAGGGCAAGGGTTGTAAGTTATGCCCTGGGGGCATATAAGAAGGATGTTGGCACAATGTATTATCTATTATTTTTTCCCTTTAGACCAGGGCACTTCGTATCGAAGAAGTTGTCGTAGAAACTTCGAAAAGCGCTCATTCAGTTGGAAATCGGAGTGGCTTGTGCCCTTTCTAATAGTCGAAAGTGAATGGAAGGTAACTAACACCCTTTCCACGCCCACCGTTTACCGAAACACAACCAATCAAAATTTTGAGAAAGCTATTTTGTTCAGCGTAGTTTATTTCCAGATAGAAATTATGTTTTTGAGGAGTACACTCCCCCACAGCCCTAAGGGCAAGGGTTTTATGTTATGCCAAGGGGGCATATAAGTTTTTATTGAAATCTTTGTCTTAGAAACTTGAAAAAGTGCTCATTCGATTTAAAATTCAAAGGCCTGGTGCCCTTTTTAATAGTCGAAAGTGATTTGAGGGTAGCTAACACCCCTCTCACGCCCACCTTTTCCACAAGCACATCCAATCAAAATTTTTAGATTAGCATTTTGTTCAGGGTAGTTGATTTCCTGATAGAAATTATGTTTTTGAGGAGGACACTCCCCCTCAGCCCTCAGGGCAAGGGTTGTAAGTTATGCCCTGGGGGCATATAAGGTTTTTACAGAAAGTATTGTCGTATAAACTTCAAAAAAGGCTCATTCGATTGGAAATTCAAAGGGCCAGTGCCCTTTTTAATAGTCAAAAGTGATTGGAGGGCAACCAACCCCCCTCTCATGCCCACCTTTTCCCAAAACACATCCAATCAAAATTTTAAGATAGCGATTTTGTTCAACGTAGTTGAAAGTTCTGGAAATATGGTCTTTCAGGTTAGGTCTTTCAGGTTAGGTCTAAATTAGGTCTTTCAGGATGACAACCCCCTTACAACCCTCGGGGCAAAGGTTGTAAGTTTTGCCCTTGGGGCCTCTAAGGTTTTTATAGAAAGCGTTGTCGTAGAGACTTCAAAAAGGGCTTATTCGATTGGAAATTGAAATAGCTAGTGCTCTTTTTAATAGTCGAAAGTGATTGGAAGTCAAATAACACCCCTTCGACGCCCACCATTTCCCCAAAAACATCCAATCAATATTTTGAGATAGACATTTTGTTTCACGCAGTTTAAAGTTCTCGAAATTATACCTTTGATTAAAACTCTCCCCCCACAGTCCTCAGGGCAAGGGTTATAAGTTATGCCCTGGGCGCATATAAGTTTTTATAAAAATCTTTGTCGTAGGAATTTGAAAAAGGGCTCATTCGATCGGAAATTCAAAGGGATAGGGCCCTTTTAATAGTCAAAAGTGATTGAAGGGCATCTAACCCCACCCCCTCCATCACATCACAATTTCCCCAAACACATCCAATCAAAGTTTTGAGATATCCATTTTTTGCAACGTAGTTGAAAGTTCTGGAAATTAGGTCTTTAAGGATGACAACCCCTTCACCCCCACAGCCCTCAGGGCAAGGTTTGTAAGTTATGCCCTGGGGGCAAATAAGCTTTTTATAGAAAGTGATCTTGTAGAAACTTCAAAAAGGGCTCATTCAACTGGAAATTGACCCTGGAATTGACAACTGGAAATTAACCCCCCGCTCACATCACCATTTCCCCAAACACATCCAATCAAAGTTTTGAGATATCCATTTTGTGCTACGTAGTTGAAAGTTCTGAAAATTAGGTCTTTTAGGATGATATCCCTATCAGAGCCCTCAGTGCAAGGGTTGTAAGTTATGCCCTATGGGCATATAAGGTTTATATAGAAAGTTGTTGTAAAAAATTCAAAAAGGGCTCATTTGATTGGAAATTGAAATTTCCCATTTTAATAGTCGAAAGTGAGTGGAGAGTACTCTCACGCCCACCATTTCCCCAAACACATTCAATTAAAGTTTAGAGATAGCCGTAGTAGTTCAACGTAGTAGAAAGTTCTCGAAATTATGTATTTAAGGATGACAAACCCCCCGGAGCCCCCAGGGCAAAGGTTGCAAGTTATGCCCTGGGGGTATATAAGGTTTTTATAGATAGAATTGTCGTAAAACTTCAAAAGGGGCTTATTCAATTGGAAATTAAGGAGGCTAGTGCCCTTTTTAATAGTTGAAAGTGATTGGAAGGTAACTAACCCCCCTCTCACGCCCACCATTCCCCCAAACACATCCAAAAGATCCAAATAGCCAACGTTGCAGAAAGTTCTGGAAATTAGGCCTTTGAGTATGACAACCCCCCCCCCCAGGCCTAAGGGGAAGGGTTGTAGGTTATGCCCTGGGGGCATATAAGGCCTTTACTGAAGGCGTTGTCGTAGAAACTTAAAAAGGGCTCATTTGATTGGAAATTGAAAAGGCTAATGCCTTTTTTAGTAGTTGAAAGTGATTGGAGAGCGACTAACTCCCCTCTCACACCCACCATTTACCAGACACGTCCAATCAAAATTTTGTGATAGCAATTTTGTTTAATGTGGATGAAAGTTCTGGAAATTAGGTCTTAGAGGATGACACCCACCCTCACAGTCCTTAGGGTAAGGGTTGTAATTTATGCCCTGTGGGCATTTAAGGTGTTTATAGAAAGCGTTGTCGTAGAAACTCAAAAAGGGCTCATTCGAAGGCCTAGTGCCCTTTTTAATAGTCAAAAGTGATAGGAAGGCTTTACATCTTTACAGTAAAGATCGAGTGGGTATAATGTATTTTTTGTTGTTGTTGTTGTTGTTCAGACCAGGGCACTTCGTATCGAAGGAGTTGTCGTAGGAACTTCGAAAAGGGCTCATTCGATTGAAAATAGAAAGGGATGACGCCCTTTTTAATAGTCGAAAGTAACTGGAGGGAAACTAATCCCCCTCCCACGCCCACCCTCCCATTTGCCTTTATGTTTAAAAACTAAATGTTGCCTTAAGATTAAATCAAAATGCACCGTGTTATTCCCAATAAAGCATTTCAGCAGTATCCCAAGAACAACTGAGGGCATTATGTTCAAACTTTCGGGGCTACTTCTGCTCTTAAAATTTAACCAAATCAAAATAGCGTAGGTGTATCCAAGCTATCAAAGAAAGTAAACAGATTTTTTTGCGAATGGTATCAAGTTTTCAATTTCAGGTCAACTAGAGGAGGTAGGAAACTAAATGAAACGCCTCTATTTGTGTCCAGATTTTTAAAATGGTGTATGTTGTTAAAAATTGCTGAAAACTTTTCTCCAGCATAAAAATAGCAGGCCAAATAAATTTTTTCCACAAAGTAAGTTTTTCAAAGAAAAGTAAAGAACTTCATTAAACAAAAAATAAGCAAAAATAAAATCAGATAATCTACCAAGCGTGAAACTACCACAAATCAGCATCGATAAATAAATGAAACCCAAAACGAAGAGAAATTACAATAAATAACCGAGTCAAACTCAAAACGAGCATACATTAACATAAGTTGGGCTCAAAACCCCTATGCCTTCCCAAGGCCAGAACATAATTTGCACTTTACTGAAAAAAATACAAATGAATGTGCATTGTCAGTTTAATATACATATACTTATATTTAGTAATTAAAATGTTAATATTATTTGATTTGTTAAAGTTATAAAAGTAAAACATTTATATTTTTCAGTAAAATGCAAATTATGTTCTGGCCTTGGGAAGACATAGGGGAACATAATTTGAAAATATAAAATTAGTGGCAACTGTTAAGGGTTTTTTATGATGGAAGTGAACAAAAATACACGCTGGGGCTAAGAATTACAGTTAATTACTTCATATGGGCATTGTCCCAAATTCTTCTCTCATCTTAGCAGTGGTTAACGGAAGCTTTAGGTAGTGAATGGTTAAACCGTTGCTCAAGCGCTAACTATCCGCAACTCACATAACAACAATATATTCATTTTCACATGGGGTCTCAATCTAGCCCATGTCCGCCACTTCCATCATACAAGCCAATTCTTTGGGTTCCATAATTGTACGCTTATATTGTGCTTCTCTGCACCTAGTCTCTCTCCAATCATCTTCCAAATAGATTTGGGTCATTTGCCTGAGACTCTGGGCAAGTGGGCGCTCCCAAAAATTGTCCCAAATTTCTCTCTCGCTCTAGCACTTGTTCACGGAT
>JAQQPU010017427.1:0-18682 GCA_029168905.1 Artemia sp. Kazakhstan ARC1039
GGGGGGGGGCTAGTTGCCCTCCAACCACTTTCGAATATTAAAAGGGGCACTAGCCACTCCAATTTCCAATCGAAAGAGCCCTTTTTGAAGTTTCTACGACGACTCCTTCGATACGAAGTTCCCGGGTATGGAGAAAAAAAAACAAAAAAAAACTGTCAATGAAGACTGAATCCTACCAATTCTGAGTTCTAGTATTCTGAAAAGCAAAATTCCCACTATTTAGTAACATTGTTTCTGAATTTTTTTTTTTTTTTTTTTTTGCACTCGTCCCTCCAAGATCTAATTTACCCTGAATTTTGAACTCCAACCAAAAAATAAATAGCATAAATGCGCCGATGCGCATTTTCGCTTCCCTTGGTGCGCTATCTAAAGTCAGGCACCTGGCATCGCTGGTGCGTGATAGATTTGATAGGGGAAAAGCCCTGTTTTTCTCAAATAATGTATTCATTTCCAAAATAGAATAATTTTCTTTTGAATAGATTCGATTTTCACTGATGGAGGATGGGATTTGGGGCTGCTACGTGGTAAATAGGGGATAATATGAGCTGAAAAATGAGTACAGACAAGATGGTGTGGCGGAGGGAGCGATGGAGTTTAGAGGAGGGGGGCTAGGAAAAAATTGAGAAAAAAGACTTACCTTTTGATAACAAGAATTATCCATTATTCCTTTTAAGATAGTTGTAGCACTTTAGGAATCCAGATGAGTACTTATGTAGAATCGCCATTCCCTCAGCTACTTACAGCGCCCCCGGGACACAAAGGCTTTGCAGGGGCTTCTATTTTTAGTGGTCCTGGGACAAGGGAAGTACAGAAAAAATAAGACATGTTTAGAATCCTATATGGCGGCTTCTATTTATAGCGATCCCGGGACAAGGGAAGGAAAGTGCACAGGAAATGAGTGTCTTCCAGAAAAGCAATTTGCCAAAAATGGCTACGAATTGAGACAAATGGCAGTTGCTAGGGGAAATATTGGAACAGCATTGCACAGGTGCGATTGACTGGGAGCTCCACTTATAGACTCCCTATTATTACTGCTTGCGCATTATACTAACCATACTCCGATTAATCATATAATACTGAAAAACCTGGGACTCCGGGAATCTTGCCAGGGCATGCGCTCGGAATCTTGCCGGGGATGTCGTGACGACAGAGGGCATGTTTTGGAAATCTTATGCTAATTTCCTTTTATTGGTACGTGTTAAATATCCCGATCACACTCCGACTAATCATCTGGAAATACTGAAACAATATTGCGTCATATGAAAACAGATCCCTGCGACGTGAGAGAGCTCCCAGGGAATAGCCTAATACCTACATATCTTACATACTTACGAAAAGTGTTCGGATCGGGATTAGAAGGGGGTGGGCTGCCCTTTAAAGCCTTATGTTCATACTACTATCATATTCAGTGTACCAGAGAAATATAATGTATAGGTGTCAAGCTCCTATATACTGAAATGTGGAATTCTACTATTTTTGCCAGAAGAAAGATCACAGAGGTATGTTTTTTTTTTCAGGTTTGATCGTATCGAAATTATGGTTCTAGAAGATTGTGAGAGGGTGCATTCAAAAGAAAATTAGAAGTTCTATGCCCTTTTTTAGTGAACAAAAAGATTGTGGGCAAATTGCTCCCTTCCCACGCCCCTTTTTACCCCAAAGCTATCCGATAAAAATTTTTAGATAGCTAATTTGTTCAGTATAGTTGAAAGATGAGATAACTTTGTCCTTTGGGGTGAAATGACCCTCCACAGTCCGCGGGGTGAGGGCTCTAAGTTATGAAATTTGTCCGTTGTTTACATATAGTATTTGTTATTGGGAAGTATACAGGCATTTTTTGGGGAGGGGGAGAGATTTTTGCTTGGGCTTGGTTTCCATAAGGAGAATCTTCCTTGGAGAGGGAAATCTCGGGGGGGAGGAGGGAATTTTCTAGAGGAAATTTTACGCTGTCGAAATTCTTTTTAATTTTCTTACATCCTCTTTGCCAACTAAATTTTGTATGTGGAGAGGTTCCAGGGAAAATCTCCGGCCGTGGAAAAAAATTTCCACGGAAGGGGGTATTTCCGGAGTTATCCAGAAACCGATTAGAAATTAAAATGAAAGTACACTAAGAAACATTTTTCAGGCTTAATCTTCGGCAATAAATTTTTAGGGGAGAGGGGTTCAGCGAGGATGGAACTGTCTGGAGGAGGTGATTTGATGAAGAGATTCACTTTACGCTGGATGAAATTCTCACGGTGGAGTTTTCCGTGAAGGGGGTATATTTCATGGAGGGTGAGCCAGATTTACCGGCATTATTTAAAAAATGATAAGAAATTAAATAAAAAGATTTTTTTTAACTGAAAGTAAGAAGCAACATTAAAACTTAAAGCGAACAAAAAGTATTCCTATGAAGGATTAACCCACTCCTCAACGCCTTGCTCTTTACAAGGCTGTTAGCAGTTTTAAAAAAGCTTCCTAATCTAATTAAACGGCCCCTTTGTTTCAGTTGCCATTCTTAAAAAATTTTGACAATAAGTCTAACTTTAGAGAAAGAGCAAAGTATTGAAGAGGGGGCAGCCCTTTATATTCGGAGTAATCTCTGTTCTTCTTAACTTTTAATGTTACTCCTTACTTACATATTAAAAAAGGCTTGTTTTTTGTAATTAAATCTGGGTTGCAGTGGTTACTAGCAACCAAGTAAGAGACGATCACGTCCCCTATTAAAAATCAAATAGCCCGTAACGACCAAAATAAGAGTCTGATCAAAACAAGAAATACACCATTAGAACACGCCTTGTCCGAAACCCCTATATAAGAAATTTACTGTCTCTTGGCTTGAACAACAAGAAAAATATATTGGCTTGAAAATAAAAAAAGTGGCTTGAAACCACAATATTCGGTGTAAATACATCTTTTTTCTCTCTCCCTTTCTCCTCAGATAGCTTGGCACAGGAACATTTTAGAAAGCTATTTAATGGCTCATTTTAAAGAAAATTGGTGTGGTTGAAAACTTTTTGTAATAATAAAAAAATAATTTGAAAATCATAATCAGTTTTTTACGAAAAACGGTATTTTTCTATAAAACATGTTGTAGCTCATGTTATTAACATCAGGAATTTATTATATCTACGTGCTTTTGTAATTAAAAAAAAAAACATTTAAAATCAAATCAATATTTTTCAAAGAACTTTTACCACTCTAAGAAGCTTGTATACATAGTTATGTAAAACGCAGTAATTTCTTAGGGGTTTTAACAAAACGTCATATTTGTCAACTCAAAGTAGAATAATTACTGAAACTTTTAAATAGAGTAATTCTATTTAACTACAAACTGCAAAAATATTTATCGTATGGTGTCTTAAAAATAATTTTAATTCAACTACTATTGGAAACATTGAAAATCTACCATTGGAAACACATCACCCTTCTACAAAACCTTCAGTCTTCCCTCAAGTTCAAAACTGTTTCGCTAATATTTTCAGCAGCCTTATTATCCCGAAACCCAACCACTAATATATTTTCTGGTACATCACCATTGGATATACCAGATCTTCTGGAAAATCTACCTTTGGAAACACAACACCCTTCTACAAAACCTTCAGTCTTCCCTCGAGCTTAAAACTGTTTAGCTAATATTTTCAGCAGCCCTATTATCCCGAAACCCAACCACTAATGTATTTTCTGGTACATCACCATTGGATATACCAGATCTTCTGGAAAACCTACCTTTGGAAACACAACACCCTTCTACAAAACCTTCAGTCTTCCCTCAAGCTTAAAACTGTTTCGCTAATATTTTCAGCAGCCTTATTATCCCGAAACCCAACCACTAATGTATTTTCTGGTACATCATCATTGGATATACCAGATCTTCTGGAAAATCTACCTTTGGAAACACAACACCCTTCTACAAAACCTTCAGTCTTCCCTCGAGCTTAAATCTGTTTCGCTAATATTTTCAGCAGCCTTATTATCCCGAAACCCAACCACTAATGTATTTTCTGGTACATCACCATTGGATATACCAGATCTTCTGGAAAATATACCTTTAGAAACACAGCACCCTTCTACAAAACTTTCAGTCTTCCCTCAGGCTTAAAACTGTTTCACCAATATTTTCAGCTGCCTGATTATCCCGAAAACCAACCACTAATGTATTTTCTGGTACATCACCATTGGATATACCAGATCTTCTGGAAAATCTACCTTTGGAAACACAACACCCGTCTACAAAACCTTCAGTCTTCCCTCAAGCTTAAAACTGTTTCGCTAATATTTTCAGCAGCCTTATTATCCCGAAACCCAACCACTAATGTATTTTCTGGTACATCACCAATGAATATATCAGATCTTCTGGAAAATCTACCTTTGGAAACACAACACCCTTCTACAAAACCTTCAGCCTTCCCTCGGGCTTAAAACTGTTTCGCTAATATTTTCAGCAGACTTATTATCCCGAAACCCAACCACTAATATATTTTCTGGTACATCACCATTGGATATACCAGATCTTCTGGAAAATCTACCTTTGGAAACACAACACCCTTCTACAAAACCTTCAGTCTTCCCTCAAGCTTAAAACTGTTTCGCTCATATTTTCAGCAGCCTTATTATCCCGAAACCCAACCACTAATGTATTTTCTGGTACATCACCATTGGATATACCAGATCTTCTGGAAAATCTACCTTTGGAAACACAACACCCTTCTGCAAAACCTTCAGTCTTCCCTCGAGCTTAAAACTGTTTCGCTAATATTTTCAGCAGCCTTATTATCCCGAAACCCAACCACTAATGTATTTTATGGTACATCACCATTGGATATACCAGATCTTCTGGAAAATCTACCTTTGGAAACACAACACCCTTCTGCAAAACCTTCAGTCTTCCCTCGAGCTTAAAACTGTTTCGCTAATATTTTCAGCACCCTCATTATCCCGAAACCCAGCCCCTAATGCATCTTCTGGTACATCACGAACTATTTTAAAAAGATCTTTTTACACTCTGTTTCTGCTATCTGGCCAGCCTATGACGGTCTAACACATTTTGAAGTATTTTTTCCACTTCTTTTTAACGCTCTATTTAACACTACCTAAGGCCAAATTTCCATGTTTAACTGAAACTAGAGGGTATTGACAGCTTCTCATCAGTTTTTGTCATGCCCATTCAAAATTTTGCCGTAATACCGTATGGCTGGATCTCCTAGATCCCCACCAGTTTTATCCATAGCCTTGACTTACTTGATTTATATACTCTCGGAAAATCTACCATTAGAAACACAACACCCTTCTAGAAAACCTTCAGTCTTCCCTCAAGCTTAAAACTGTTTTCTAATATTTTCAGCAGCCTTGTTATCCCGAAACCCAATCCCTAATGTATCTTCTGGTATATCACGAACTATTTTACAAAGATCTTTTAACCCTCTGTTTCTGCTATCTGGCAAGCCTTTTGTTTATAGGTGTATTGATCGATTTAACTATGCTTTAGTGAGCGGTTAGAGTCCCTCAAGAATTTCTAACTGGGTGTATAAAAGTGCCTCAGATGAGTACAGCTCTACTAGTGGATTAGCTTTGATAAGTACTGCCAGATTTAATACTGTCAGGATTTGAAAACTATTTTCAGTAAGAGTTCGCACTATTTCCCAAATAAGGAGAAGCACTTTTCAGAGGCAACGCTATAGCGTTGCCTCCGGTAAAGGCCTTAAGGCTCCAATGTTTTATTATTGATTTATTTTTTTCCCCAGAGGCACTTCATTTGGGAAGGTTGGTCGTACAAACTTTGGAGGGGTTTCATTCGATTGGAAATCGGAATTTTTTGTGCCCTTTTTAAGAGTAAAAAATGATAACAGGGGAACTAAACCTACCCCACGCCCTCTTTCTCCCTAATGTATCCAATCAAAATTTGTAGATAGCCGTTTTGTTCAAAATACTGAAAGCTTAAGATAACAGAAACTTCGGGGTCGACAAAACCCCCCAAAGCCCCAAAGCACTTTTTTTGCAGAAAGATTGGCTCTTTACGTTTAAGTCACGAAATGTGTTTTGGCTAACATAAATTGTTGATAATAAAAGTATTTAACTAGTGTTGATGGCGATGAAACTGTAAACTAAACCAATTTAATCCAGATTCGATAATTAATTGACTGTAGGGCTGCCAAAAGCACCTTATTGGCAGCTTTTTGACACTTTTGCCATTGGGTACATTTTAGTGGAAGCTGGAATATTTTAGGGTTGAAGAGAATATTTTTGAAAAAAATTTAACACTTATGGCATTGTTACAAATCAGTCCCTTGTTAATTTTTATGTTTGCCTTTTTCTTAAGAAAAGAGGGCTTGGACTTCTACAGTTCTTCTTTTCTTACATAAGGGCTTGCCCAGTATCCATGACGTGCTCATTTTCCTTGAGCTAGAACTAAATAACAACTAACAATTTACCAACAACTAAAGAATTAAACAATTAAAACAAAAGTTTTACCTGTGTAAGTTTTACCTTACAGTGTTATACCCTGTCTTTATTATTGGTATTTCAGTCTAGGTCAGGCAAGTTAAAGTAGTTTTACGTTCCGCATATTTGGCTTTATCTAAAAATTAAACCAAGTTAGCAAAAAAAATGTGTGCGCCTTATTTGCCTTTTCAGCCTTGAAAGAGACTGGAGCTGCCATAGAAAATAAAAATGTACGATTTTTTTCATCTGAAAATTTTATAATGAAGACAAGGCTTTATTCAACATTTTGGCAAGGCTGGCAATGACATTAAAGTAAGAAAAAAAAAATAAGAGAAGCCTGATATCTATTTGTTTCAGTTACTTGGTGGTTTTCAGCATATCAGTTAACTGAACTAAGATTAAAGGAGCAGATTTTTCTAGTTATGTTGCTATTGAATATAAATCATAATGTTTTTTATCATCATAACTTCCAAAATGTGATGATTCTCTCTTCAAAGGATTTCGATTAGTGGTTTCATTGAGTTCATTAACATTACAACGTTTAGAGCAATATCAATCAATCAATCAATCAATCAATTTATTAATACTAAAAAAAAACAATACAATTACAAACTTAAAATTTAAACACGCCCAAGAAGCTAAGCTTGTAGAGGGCCAACAAAACAAATAAGACACTATTATAAAGCACACAAAAAAAAAAAAAAAAAAAAAAAATTGGATAAGAGACATTTATGAAAATAGGAGAAATAATAGGGGAAAATAGGAGAATTAATTAAAATATATTGAATGAAAAAAAAGACATATTAATGTGGATGGAATGCAAAAAAAAAAAAGAAAAAAAGGGGGAAAATACTAAACTGGAAATACCCAGCGAGAAAGTGCCTTTGCAGAAAGAGATAGAGGGACATCAGGAGAGATGGAGTTCCATAGTAAAATAGATTGATAAACAGGAGACCTCTGACCTTCTGTCGATGATCGCTTAGGTAAAATGAACCTGCGATAAGAGCTACGTAAAAAAGAAGAGTACCTACCTGAGCCTGAAACTGCTGCAGAGATGGTGGAAGTGTACCTAGAAAAGCAGAATGTGCTAAATAAAGGTAACTTTTACCCACAATACGATCCAGCAGAGCTATTCCAGTATCATTATAAAGATCAGAGGAAGGGTAAAAACGAGGTAGAAGAAAAGTAGCCTTCACTGCCCTATTTTGGGCTCTTTGAAGTAAGCAGAGAAGAGATTTATTAGTACTACCCCAGACAGAACAGCAATAAGAAAGGTAAGGAAAAATAAAAGCATAATAAAGAGAAAGCATAACATCTGGGGGAAGAAATGAGTTAACCCTGTATAACATTGAAGATTGGCGGAGGACAAGGGAACGGGTATGAGTTATATGGGGTTTAAAAGAAAGAAAACAGTCAAGATACACGCCAAGAAATTTCACTATAGTAGCTTGCGGTATAATATCATTCCCATAAGTCAGGATGGTTGGTTCCCTTGCGTCTCTCATACGATAAGGGGTTCTAAAGTGTACAATGGCACTTTTTTGGCTGTTGAGAGTCATACCATTTGACCAGCACCAATCTTTTACTTTATCAAGAAGACCTTGAGCTAGGGAAATGGCAGATGGCAGGTCCACTGCAGCAATGAAGAAGTTACTGTCATCAGCAAAAAGTATAGGGTGCACAAGGGGATGAAGACCATCAACAAGATCATTAATATAAATTAAAAACAAAAGTGGTCCAAGCATAGAGCCCTGTGGGACACCTTTCACAATAGGTAAGGAAGAGGAAGAAGTACCATTAACCGAAACATACTGAGATCTCCCTGAGAATAACGAATGATATTTCTATATTTGTTTGGGCGTTGCTAACTTGGAACAAGATATGAATCTATTACTTTCACAATGGGATTACAGAATGCCTGAAAACTTGCTGACTCGGAAACCGCACGGTTAAGCGAACAGTCTAAACGAGTCTAAACAGTCTAAGCGAGAAAAAATCTAGCAACGTGGAAAACACTGTATTTTTTTTTAATATTTACCTATTGGCAAAATGTTCTACATTTCCAGTGGTAATAAATAAATTTTAAGCTAGTCTCTGCTTTGAATTAATTTATGATGTATAGACTCTTAAGACCAAAATATTGAATATAGCTGAATCCAGAGCAAAAAGATGGTAATCACATTCGTACGCGTAACCCTAGTTCCCACTGACATAATTTCGAGCGAAAGCGGCCATTTTTGCGTGATCGGTCAAATTTCTTCCCTTTTTGCTTCTGGTTTATGCCTCACAACGATTCAATGGCTGCGTTGAAGTATTTCTACTGAGCCGTTGAAAATCGCATCCTTTGTTCTGAATTGAAAGCTTTGTAGAACCAAAAATTGCAAGTAACTGAGAAACCAATCATGTTTGTCTGAAGTTTTCCATTAATATTTCAAAAAAAAAACTTAGCCCTTAACAGATTAGTCCTTTGAACGTTTTTCTTGGCCCCTAGAAGTCGATTTAGACTATTCCTGTGCATTTTCTTTTTAAATATTTCATAATATTTTTTGCGGTTCAACAGCTGCTGTGAACCGTTTCTGTGTAAACAGTTTTACGATCATCTGACATCTGCTATCCTCAAGCCATTTTCTGTGAAATAAAAATCGCAACAACGGGAACCAAAGGTATATGTATTACCTCAAACATATTGTGATCGCGTGATGGGAGACGAAACCGCGAGAACCACAGAGCGGCAAAATTTTGAAACCCGCGAGTTTTTTTGGAGGGGAAATAAAAAGTGTCGGCTTTCAGCTAATTTTGACACTTTGGTCTTAAATATTTTCTACAGCCCTGATTGATTAACTGTCTCCATACTACCACCATAGGTATAGATAGCCAAAAGAAATTTTCAAAATAATCGAAGATCAATGGAAAAATTAAGCAACAGAACTAAAAAAAGGTAAAACAAAAAGGAAATTTAATAGGAGTCAGATTTGATATCTAAAATTGTTTAATGGACTTTTTTAAAGTAACTAATATCTGTGTGGCGGTACTGAACTGCAATAAGGTCTATTACTACGTCAATATAAAAGATAGATGGCAGCGTAAGTCTACAATTTGCTTTATAAAATAAAAATACAAAGGCAGAGCAAAAATGAATATTATGGCACTAAATAGCGCATGTAAGTTTAAATACAGCAGCGCATGTAAGTTTAAATACAGCTTTAGTAGACAGGAAAGGTTGTTTATCCATACTGGATTGAATATTATGGCACTAAATAGCGCATGTAAGTTTAAATACAGCAGCGCATGTAAGTTTAAATACAGCTTTAGTAGACAGGAAACGTTGTTTATCCATACTGGATTGAATTTTTTTGCTGTTATGATTAGTTCCTGATTTGTTTGAGAAACTCCTTTTAGAAAAAATTCGGTAATTTCAGCTGCATAGGCTCTAGTTACGTATAGATTTAACTGTAGAGAATTTCGACATTTTTGAGAATTTTGGGGTGCATCGATTAGAGCCATGGGCTACAGATATGTATTGATTTCTGGGTTTCATACCCCCCAAGTGTTGCATATATATTAAACCATTAGATTGATGTTTGGTCTTATTTTGATTCATTCAGAAACAGTCCTTTTTATACCGCTCCTTTTTCGTGAATGACAAAAAAAAAAAAAAATCTACCATGTGTTAGTTTTTCAGGTGGCTTTACATTCTATTGACTGTCGTTAACTGTCCAATATAAAAAAAAACAGCGATAAATTGAATAGATTAAATTAAATTGAAAACACTGACTTTCACTGACGTTGGATATTCAAAAATCCAAAAATAATAACTTATTGAATGGTACGAATAAAAACCAAAGTTTAAGAGGATCAGAAGCCGTTGCCGTCACCATATTTACCCTGTGTGCACAAAGTTGTTGAGTGCGAGACCCTAAATATATTAGATATTATATTTAAAGACAATCATCACGTACCTACAGTTCAAACAGGCGGTTAATAAATCAATTATCCCTACTAGCCATGCACTGAAATTTTTATGTTTCGCTTATTTATATCTCTCATTGACATTGTTCCCAAATTATTTACTGCCATTCTATACTTGAGATAGGCGAACAGCGGAAATTCTTCCCAATTCTGGTCTGGTAGATGATGCTTGGATCAGATTTTTGTCCTCCGCTTGATCATGCGAAATTTAAAGTTACAATATCCCACTCATCAATATGATCATAGTTAGTTTCTCATTTTATGAATAAAAAAAAACAAAGTGTCTGTCATAGTTGTATACCAACTTATGGAGATAGTAATGACTCAGATAAATTATACTTACAGCTACAGGAACAAATAAAAATAAGGTATTTTTATCAGAAGATTTTAAAGCAAAAGCTGGTAGAAATGAGTATATATGGTATCCTAGCCTATATAATTTAGGTGTAAAAAAAGAGAATAGTAACAGTTATAGGCTGCTGCGATTTTTTAGGTATAACAATCTAGTTATAGCCAAAAAAGTCTTTGGCCATAAAATGGCCCATAAGTTAACATGATATTCACCTGATGGTAAGAAAACTAACCTTGTTGATTATGGTATCATAAACTGTAGAATGGCAGGATCAATACTAGATACAAGGGTACATAGGAGCGCTGTTATTGACACTAAAAGTAAAGATTGCCATCTAGTAGCCAGTAGGATTAATATAAAGTTGGGATTTAGGGAGGATAACTACCTTCCCAGAAGCTATGACGTTAATAAACTCCAGGATGAGAATTTATAGAGAGAATTTCTGGGAATAGCTGGTTATTAGATTAAAGAATAAGAAATTTTATCAAGAAGAAGATATATGGAATAATTTTAAAGGGATGGTTTGTGAAGTAGAAAATGACATCTTAGGAAGGAAAGCTAGAAACTTAGCTAAGAATATTAGTGAAAATGCTGTAAGTTTAGAAGAGAAAAAAAAGGACTTGTACAAGAGGTGTTTGAGTGATATGCTATGGAATATAAAGAAAGTAAAGAAAGGATTGAAATAAGAATTAAAAAGGCTTGAAGTGGAGGCCACGGATACAATTTCTGAAGAAACAGAAGATGGAACCACAAAGCATAAAAGCAAAATATTATAAAGTATATAAGATACTGAGAAGAAATAACCAATCTAGACCTTTCCCAGTTAAAGGGAGGAACGAGTTTCATAATTAGTAATAATGAAGGAGTTTAGCAGAGACGGATAAAAATTTTAGAATGTGCTAAACCGTAAGAAAGCTACAGGAAATTGTATAGAAAAAAATTAAAAAGTTTGTGACACTTTGAAAGTGAAGGTAGATTCATTTTACACGGACAAATTATAAGCAGTATTAGAAGGATTATAAGATAAAAAAAAGCCTCTGGTGTTGATTATTTTAAATGAGTTTATTAAATATGATGGTTTTGAAATTTAACTGTGAGAAAATGACAAGAGTAAGTATGGTAATTATTGAGCCATTAATTTGGTTTTTCTAGGATACAAATTGCTTAGTGTGATGACACCTTTTAGGACAGTATGATTTTACGAAGGGGGGAGGTGGCGTCGACCAAATATCAGTCCTAGGTCAGTAATTGAGATGTGCCTGTGTCATCAGGCCCCTTTACACTTTAGCTTTATAGATTAAAAGCAAGTCTTTGATTCAGCCGATACGAGACCTTTACCACACCAGATACAAACATTAAAGTGATTAGTTCTATATGCGAGAACAATTTTGATGCAGTCAAGGTAGGAAATGAGGTTAGTAGCATGTTTTCTGTTGAATCAGGGGTTAAGTATTGTTGTGTTCATCCCCCTTATATGGATAATTTTTATGGACTTTGTCGTAAGAAACGCGGAAAAGGCTTTGGGGGAGCATTGAATCAAATGAGAAGGTAAAATTATCATAGGCTTCGATTAGACTGATGATTTCCGCGTCCTACATGAAAATAGGGGGAAAATGAACAATTTTTTGGAATTTTTGAAAGCTCACGGTGAAAGAACAGGCTTGAAATTTAATATTAGGATGACCAAGTCACCTAGACTAAGGATAAGTGAAGATGAAGAGGTGATATTGGATAACGTTACTATCGAGGAAGTGGATAGCTTCAGGTAATATTATTAGCAAAGATGGTGGTTGCAGTGAAAAAGATAAAAGCAGAAAAGCCAATGCCCAGGGTATTTTTTCTAAGTTGAAAAAAACTTTTAAATGAAAACTGAAAAGTTTGAGTTTTCTCAGTAGAAGAAAAGTTATAAACTACTTTTGCAAGACCTTTAATTTCAAAAAGCTTCCTAGCCATGGGATTTCTATATATAGATAACCCACGCCCAACTATAGATATTTGCATTTCTTTTTCTAAACACTCCTCATTGTGTAAAAAGGGGGGTGGTTTTTTCTTTGTTTGACCATACGATACGGATACTTTCTGAAGCTCACATAGTCCCAAAATTTGAACACATAAAAGATATTCTGTTTTGCAATATATATCACACCAATTTACTGGAATCAGCTGTAGAAAAATAGTGAATAGCAGTAATAGACACTAAAATAACACAATCTCTAATTGAAAGCGTCCCATTGATAGGGGAAAAGAAAAAAATTACGATTTTTTTAAGACGCAACCTAAACATAGCATTAAGTAATTCAAATAAATTACGGACCTATTATGACTGTGGGAACGATAAAACCAGCCTAATTCTGGGGAGTGGTGTTTATAGGATCCTCTGTTGCTGCGGTTGCCACTATATTAATAGAAATCATCAATAATTGGGAGAGAGGTTGTTGGGACACAAATCTTCAATTGACAAAGCCATGAAGCTACGCCAAAGGGCCGTCAATTTTTATTCTGCCTTGGCCCAAAATGTATATGACAACCCACACCAGTTCATTTATTCATAAATACCTTCATTATTGCCTCTGTTAAAGGTCTTGCAAATTTTCAAAATCGAGAAATATATACGTAAAAAATTAGGCTTTAATAGATATACGGGAGAAAATTATTGGAACCTTATTTATAATGAAATAATTAATTCATATTTTTCTCTTCTACATTATAATATTTCGAAACCAAGTAAAATATTAGGTGACACCAGTCCTGGTAAGCAATTGGCTTTTAAAAAAGGATTAATAAAAATGAATCTGGATTTAGTTTCTAGAATTGCCTTTCATTGTTTGATTTTTTATTCAGTTACCATTTCACCGTTGCATAGAAAGGGTCTTTCTTTTGTTTTACTGGTGTTGGTTTGGTTTTTATTTATTTTAATGTTTTTTTAGGCCCATTTTTACTTTGGCACTGAGGACGGTTAAGCGAAAATTTCGGCCGAAATATCTGCATTGCTTTTTCACTGGCAGTAAATCTCCTCGTCTTTCTTCATTTTGAATCTTTTCTTATCTAGTAGGCTAATCGTTGAAAACTGAAGAGTCCTCTAGACGTATATTAGTTTATAGATGGCAGTAAAATATGAAAAACTACGCAATTCTAACATTTTGTTTTTGTTAATCCTATCTCTTGTGGAGATGTGTCGGAAGGAGTTGGAGGAGCAATTGCCCCTTTGGGAAAAAAACAATAAAGAGCTTAATTTCGAGACCTAGACAGAAGTTTATTTGTTCCCTTAGTCGTTGAATGTATACCAAATAAGCCATTTTAATTTTAATGAAAATATTACTGCCTTACGTCATGTCTAAAGTATCTTTAATTTCTTAACATCCCACTTTTTTGTTACAATACCAGTCACATTGAAATTCTTAATTTCAATGAATGTCTTAATAATTCTTCATTTACTAACAACGCTCAAAGATTTCTATTGTCTTTTTGATCATCTTTAAAAATAAAGCAATATTTTAAGCTTCGAATATGCTTCCCTCTACGCTTTAAAAATGAATGAATGAGTTAATCAATCAGATTGTGGTAACGAACTGTAAGTAAGGAGTGACCCGGATCAATAGTAACCAAAACTCTTAAAAACTGAATTTTGATACCAATAGATACATCAAAAGAATTGAATTTTTATGCTGATTTCAAATATACAAGTTTCAGAAAGTTTAGTTTTACCCATCAAAAGTTACGAGCCTGAGAAAATTTGCCTTATTTTCAAGAAAAGGAGGAGACCCCTACTAATATTCAGAAAATTATCATGAAATTCACACAATCAGATTCAGCGTATCAAATAACCCTACAGTAGAGGTCTCTAGCTCCTATCTACAAAAATGTGGAACTTAGTATTTTTTTTTACAAAAGAAAAATCATGGATGCGTGTTTGTTTGTTTTTTTTTCTTCCCAGGGGTGATCGTATTGACACAGTGGTCTTAAAACATCAAGAGAGGGCTAGTTCAAATGAAAATAGAAGTTCTAGTGTTCTTTTTAAGTGACCAAAAAAATTGGAGGGCAACTAAGCCCCCTCCCACGCTCATTTTTCCCCAGAGTCACCTGATCCAAATTTTGAGATAACCATTTTGTTCAACATAGTTCAAAAATCTAATAGCTATGTCTTTGAAGATGGCTTAATCCTCCAAAGTCCCCGAGGGAAGGGCTACAAGTTAGAACTTTGCCCAATGTTTAGCTGTATAGTATTGGTTACTGAGAGGTATACAGACGTTTTCAGGGCAATTTTTCCTGGTGGGGGGAGGGCGGAGGAGGTTATAGAAGGGGTTACATGGGAGAATCTCCTATGGAGGAAGTTTTCACGAGGGAAGGAACATTTCTATGTAGGGGGTGCCGGATTTCCCAGCATTATTTGAAGAATGGTCAGAAATTAAATAAAAGAACAAGTTTTGTTTTCTACTGAAAGTAAGGAGCAACATTAAAAATTAAAACAAACAGGATATTTTACGTATATAAGGGGGTTCACATCGTAGTTAATACCTCGCTCTTTACGTTAAAGCTTTTTAGTTCTTTCAAAAGAACTATTTATTCTAATTAAACAGCCTTGGTGATTCAGAGGTCATTCTTAAAGAGTTGGAACAAAATTTGAATTTTAGGGTAAAGAGCGAAGTATTGACTATGGGGTGAACCCCCTTATATACTCAATAATTTCTGTCTTTTTTAAATTATATTGTTGCTCCTTACTTTCAGTTGAAAAAACTTGTTTTTTTATTTAATAAAAAAAAAGAGAAGACTACACACAACTGGAAAAAGGAACAAAAAACAAAAGAGAAAATAAAGTAAGATGACTTCATATTAGATAAATGGAAACTAAACTAAATGAATAAAAAATAATAATAAGTAATATTTACATTACATACGATCTTTGAACTTTTAACTATATATGATATAGGCCAGTGACGTTAATTCACAAAAATTTTGGGAGGAGGCCTCATGTCGTACAATCGCCACAGCAAAATTATTCTCATACATAGCACTAATGTGTTAATAGGGTATCAAAGCCAGCGCGCTAGCGCTGCCTAAGTAAAGAACAATGTGGGCTGAATGTGTTGTTTTTTTTTTGTTTTTTTTTCTCCATACCCGGGCACTTCGTATCGAAGGAGTCGTTGTAGAAACTTCAAAAAGGGCTCTTTCGATTGGAAATTAGAGTGGCTAGTGCCCTTTTTAATATTCGAAAGTGGTTGGAGGGCAACTATCCCCCCCCATGCCCATAATTCCCCCAAACACATCAAATCAAAATTTTGAGATAGCCATTTTGTTCAGCCTAGTTGATTTCCACATAGAGAATATGTTTTTGACGAGGATAATCCCCCACAACCCTCAGGGCAAGGGTTTTAAGTTATGCCCTGGGGGGATATACCGTGGAACGGTGTAACTTTGAACTAAAAATCGCGGAAAATTGAGGTTTTTTTGTAATATTTTTCTTCAAACTAGTATTTACTCAAAACTATTTTTGGCGTTTGGGGGATACGTCATTCGGCACCGAAGGGCAACTGTCCCAAACTGCTAGTCCTCATGTTGTTAGAGCTACACCTATCTTAAAATGGTGTTCGAAGTTACCACAAGGGATGTTTAACTTTTAAAACTCAAACACTTCAACAGGTAACTTTGAACAGTCAATGAGTTCTTCTGGCGTAAGACTTCCAGTTAAAAAAAAACTCGTTTACTGGGAGAAAAGCATTACTTCTAAAATAAAAAGGCAAAAGAGAGTCAAATTAGTGCAGTATCAGCTGACCAAAGTCATGATAAAATACACATTTTGCGCTGTGAGTGAGTCGGGGGGCTGGAAGATCTCCCTGTATCTGGTCAGGATGGATTGATGCTGAGCCTTTCACCCTGGGAAAATAGAATTATCCATTCTTGTTTTTTCGCTGGCAGATCACGTTTAGCGAGCCGTAAGAGGAAGGAGCATCTACCTCCAAAACTTCAAAATACTTGTAAATACGGCCAATGAAGAAATTCTCGATGAACCAACGTCCATACACGGAGGTTGGTGGGTAGTTTGAACCCGTTGTGGCTACTGCCCCGCTCGACAGCATAGAGAGCCCAGCGCTAACCGACTCATCAACTTCCATTTCAGACTCGCTCTCGCATCCTGTTTGGACGTCAGTCATGTCGGACTCGCAACTTAATGACTTGAATCCTCTGTGTCTCCAATACTTTTCCCTGGTGTGACGCTAAGACGTTTGCGCGTGACGTTCCTCACAGACTTTTTAAATCTGTGGGCTTGCAGGACATCCAATAAAACTTTTCTGACGTTGTTTGCAACCTTGTGCGGTGAATGCTGGGCCGAAAGTGGGTGGTCCAGGAGGACTCTGGAGCATGAAAATCACATGGCAAGGCTATTTTTAAGATTTGCTTTTCCATTTGTGGCTAGAATTTCCAGGAGTAGCTTTAAAAGCTGGCGGAATTTGTCTTTTCTTACCGCGGTTTCGTTTGGGTTCTCCATTTTGTAATCATCAAGCATTTTCCTCCATTGCTAATTTTTATTGGAGCGAAAAAAGCAACGTCCATTGGTTCCAGTATATCTGTAGTGTTTGGGGGGAGGCATACAAATCAAATGTTGTTTTCTCTGCAGACTTTCAACACTTTGGCAGAAAAGTGGGAAGACAGGTTGTCATTCAACAAAACTTTCACTCCCGCCCTCTTCTTCAGGTGAGGGAGTGCCAGTGACATAAACCACTCTTCAAAAACTTCGCTCTCAAACCATCCGGACTTAGATAGAGCATACCAAGCTATTTTAGGGCCTCCTGTACGCCATGAGCTAAACATACCCTCAGCTTTATAGCACACAAATGGTGGAAGCATTTTGCCTTCTGCATTTCCACATATCATTAGGGATATTGCTCCCTTTGTTTCATTCATTATTTTGGAGGGTATTTGGCAACGATGAAACCAGAAGGAAATAAAACCAAAATTTTCAAAGGAATATTATGTAAAACTCAAATAATTTTACACTTCTAGATTTTTCCAAAAGAGACGGGGGAAATCCCACCAATTTTTATCTACAATTGTCAGCTGTCTTTGCACAGCAAGCTGTGAAAGACGACTCTTTCAAATTGTTCATGAAAGCTCTATTAGAACAAGGTAATACAGAAACTTCAATTTTGATAGATGAGATTTACCCCACAAAGAAGAAACAAAAGTAGGCCTGAAAGAATAAGGAAGTGGTCCAAAATATAATCAGTAGTTAGAACCAAGTTTAACAGCTGAACTTGATTTGCGTTTTCCTTGGATCAACAGATTCGCAACGGTTTCCTAAAGGTCTGAATAGCAGAGCAAAATCTTTTAGTGTAATCTTTTTAGTGTAATTTACTCCACTTGCTTTGCTTAAAAGTGGGTTAAAAATAAATTATTATTACACCAATTCAACGCAAATTTTAACAATTGACAAGCAGAGAACATTGAAATCCATATTGTAGAAAAACAAGGCTAACTTTGAACAAATGTTCAAAGTTACCCCGAAAAAAAAAAAATACTTGCGGGAAACATTGAACACTGCCGCCATATTGAACCTATGGAATTAGGAAGAGATTTTACCAGAAAACCTAACCATTCGACTCCTCGACTATAGAAAAATGTCAAAATGAAAGTCCTAGTTTAGCTTATCTAAGTAAAAAAAGGCAACTTACTTTTAGCACTTTTTCACATTTTTGAACTGCTCAAATTCTCTTGCAATTAACAAGATAAGATTTTGTCAGACGCTGTTTTCAACAACTACTAACTGATTCAGACGCCATCTAGCAATAATATAGTAATAAGTTCGAACGAGCAATTCTACCGTCGTGCAATAGAGAGCGATTAATGTTTGTTACTGATTTTGTTCAAAGTTACCCCTAACGTTCAAAGTTACCCCTTTCTACAGCAAGGTTTTTATAGAAGGCGTTGTCGTAGAAACTTCAAAACAGG